>CAUYQG010043126.1:0-11985 GCA_963574415.1 Tarsius wallacei | reverse complement strand
CACGCCCGGCTGATTTTTTGATTTATTGTAGAGATGAGGTCTCACTTGCCCAGGCGGGTCTCGAACCCGCGGGCTCAGGCAATCCACTCACCTCAGCCTCCCAAAGGCGCGGGATTACAGGCTGAGCCACCAAGCCCGGCTGGTAACTGTTTCCTTAAGTAGTTTGCAATCTGTTAATGACATGAGCATTAAATACATAATTTAATAGTGCACCAGTGTTACAGAAAAGCATTACAGAGTGTTGTGATTATGTCCAGATGAAAGAATAATACCTGTGAAACCAGGAAAGTTTTCCTAAAATGTCAGAGGTGATATTTTAGCTGATAACTAAAGAATGCAGAGAGGTTTGCCTGGGAAAATGAACGTGAGGGGGAATTCCAGGAAACAGAAAAATTGTAGAAGTTGATGAGGAAAAAGAAGCATAGAGAGGAATGACAAGCCCCAAGAGCAATAAGATATGAGCAGAGACTAGGGGAATAAATAGATTTTTCTTAGAGGTAGAGAGAAAGAGATAGACTTGCTATGTAATATGTGCATAGGACTTTTTTTCGTGAGAACAGTAGGCAAGAGCCTTAGAGAGGACTTTAGATACAAAAGGGATACATAAATGTGTCACAACACCTAAGAATAGCCCTGCTGACTAAGTTTTTCTATAATATTCCTAGAATTCAACTACTTCTCACTGCATCCACCGCTACTACCCAGGACAAGTCTCCATCACTCTCTGCCCCTTGCTGAGCCTTCCTTTTCCCACCCTGACTTCTCTGGGTTTTCCCATGCAGCTGCTCCCCTGGTGAGCTTCCTCACTGGGAATCTGATTCACACACTGCTGTGCTCAAACCCCTTTCACTCCTAGGTAAGCCGAAGCCTGCACCTGGCCTTCAGGGTCTGCAATCGCTGACCCTTCACTGTCCCTTGGCCTCCTCTCTCAGTTAATCATCTCATTCTCACCTCTCTGGCCTCTGCCTCCTCACTGAAGTCCACACAGAAGCATGTGCTATCTGGAAGACCAGGTGCTTGCCACTTCCCTTTGCTGCATTTTTTTTTTCTCAGCTCTCATTCCTGCAGGCTTCCTTCGATTCTGATCAAATGTTGCTCTGCTAGAAGATCTCTTTAAACTTTTTCTATGCAAACAGCTCACAAAACCCTATCTCCCTTTTCTCTTCTCCTCTTAATGGTTTTGTGTCCTTATTGTTTGTCCTCTCATTCCCACACTAAAATACAAAAAATAAATCTTAGAAAAATGAAAGCTATTCAACTTGAGTTGATAACAGTATCATTGTCTGTTTCATTCATTGCTGCGTTCAAGGTTCTTAGAACCCAGCCCGGCAGAGTAAGCCCTAAATAAATATGTATTGGATGGATGGGTGGATGGGTGGATGGACGGATGGATGTAGATGGATGAATGGATTTGGATGGATGAATGGATGTGACTGGACAGATGACTGGATTGGTGGATGGATGGACAGTTGGGTAGATAGAAGATGTGTTCTCCTTCTTAGAGTAAATGGTTAATTATGAAGATACTTTTCCATTTTAATGGAGCCCCGAGGTACACATATGGTACAAAACAGAACAAGGAACATATTTTAGCACATTTTCACCATTTTAGACAAAAAAAATGTAATTCTACTGAGAAGCACATTACTGAAACTCGGTGTGTCAGGGAATAATTTACTGACTTATCTTGTCCTTCATGGGAAGCAGAATAAATTCTACTCAAATTTTTGATAGTTCAACTGCAAGTCAAGATGAGGAAGTATGAATTTTGGAAGCCAAATTAGATGTTCAAAGAAGCACATATTAGCCTACATTCTAATTTAAAAATTATATCTATGCTGTGGTTATTCCTTTGTAAAAAATTAAATGTACATATAGACCAAAAATAGGAAAGAAAATGAAAAATGGTAAAAAAAAAAATAATGCTCATTTCTTGGATTAACAAAATTGTTCATCTTTTTTTCCTCTTTAATTTGTTTCCCATTATTATTGTTACAATATTGTTTGTGCAGTAAAAGTAAATTACTTGTATGCTGAAAAATGAAATTTGGCAAACAGAAATAGAATTTAGTAAAGAATGTCTTCATTTTTGTGGATAAAATTATCCTGCTTTTTAAATGGAAGAATGCTGCCTGAAAAGCAATGTGACACATCTGTACTAAAGAAATGGTATGTGTAATTCAGAATCACTTCATTTAAGTGGGATATGCTATCAAAGCCTATTTGGTTATCTTATTGTGCATTCTTTCATTTAGTAATGTATACCAAATTGGTTTTCTGTGCAAATTATTTTCTTTGTCCAGGCATGAAGAAAGCAGTCTTTGCCCCTTTCAGGAAATACCCTGACTGTCATTCACTAAAGGTGGATATTTCTAGTGCCAACTTCTACAGTTTTGCATATTTTTTTCTCCATCCTACATGTGCCCAAAAACTTGTATCCTGTGCTGTGCATTTTTAAGATCGTCTGTTTCCACCTTACTTCCTGAAAGACTAATCCTATGGAATCCCCATTAGATGTTCATTCATCCCTCCTGCTTACTTCCTGGTGAAGCAGCCCATCCTATTACTGGGCAATACTGATGATCACACATTCCGAAGTGTTACTAATACACAATTCTGTCTTTGTGAAACTTCCTTTGAGTTCTACCTCTTCCTTCTGTAGCTATATAGAATAAGTTTTCTCCCTGTTCTATGTGATATGGTTTCAATTGGATGAAGACTTTAAGTATTTGGTATTTGAAGCGGAGCATTTTTTTCAAACTTACTTCGTATGACATGTTTTGCAAACATCTTTGTCTTCTTCATAGAACATTTTTCTAAATATACTTTCTATATCACTGTCTATGACAATATTCATGCGCAGGTGTGTTTGGGCCAGGGAAGGGTCTATCACTGCAACTTTTGTTCAAGAAACTTCTGCAAGTAAATCATCAGTTACTCTGTTGACAGCTTTGTCGTGATACAAAGCTGAAGTCCTAGTGTTTTTAAAATTTTGTTTGTGGCTTTGACCAATGCAATCAATGCCTTATATAATAGGTATGTTTAAAACAGAATTTAGAAGTCTAGTTATTCTTATTAGAAATAATACTCAAAAAGATATCAATTGTTTGAACTTATGAAGATAGCATTAATATCATTATCCTGGATCTATAATAAAATTTGGCTTTGAATTATTAAAATCTTCTGTTTGCTATAGTTTCCCTGAAATTTAATCTTGACAGTGTTTGAGAAATGTCATCTGAGGTCTGTGATAGATTGTATATATTAGGTTGGTTGTATGAATAGTACCTCTTAAAGATATAAGCTATTCACTATTCACAAATTTGGTGAGAAGAACTTATTTTCTTTCTTAATTTGGGTGCAATGAAAAGCTCTTGAATCAACAAGATCTAATCACTTATCCTTGGGATTGGTCAGTGATTTTCTCACAAAAAAACTTATCTAATAGAAAATAAGATTGATCAGAGTAACTTTTTGTAGTTATTTAATGCTTATGGTTTGTCTTATTTTTGTAAGTTTTAAAAAACTACTTTTTAAATTGAACTAAGTTATGAATGGCAAATATAAAGACTGATAGAAATTTCTGCACAACCATAGAACTCTTTTCTGCTAAGACTAGAATGGCTTTCTGAATTTTTTTTTCAATGTGCTAACCAGTACAGCCAATATTAAATAGTATTGAGTATTGTCTTTATTGTGATTTGCAGCAATTTGATACATTAAATCCTGAATGAAAATGAATTTATACACTGCAATGGCTACTTTTTATGGACATTTCCATTCTACTTTATTCTAGCTTGGATAATATGAGTTGCAATTATGGACACTATAAGAGAGTATTCTCAGGTCTATACATAGGCAGAAATAATCTATTTGTAGTGTGACCATATGTTCTTATTTGTTCTTTTATACTTTATAATAATAATTGATGTGTAACTATTATATCTATTATCTATCATTAATTTTTCCCCTTTGTCTCTCAGAGTACTACAAATTACAAGATCACCCTAATTTGAAGAGACCTGAAAGTTTGGTCTCAGCAGCCAATATGATTGATTCATTTGCTTGATTTATCCAATCTTTAGCATCCTTTAGCAGTGATTCCCCCTCTCACCCTCACCCCTTGCTGCAATAAAAATAAGATTCCTTGCAAGGGACTAAATTATAGAATAGGGATAGTGAGTCACCTCGTGAAGAAAGACCAGGAAAATCTTGAAACCTTGAATGAGGAGCTATAGAAAAAAAGAAAAGCCTCAAGATGGTGAGGGATGATAAGGAGTTGATGAACTGGCAAATCGGTAGTTTGTGCTAAATAAATATTTAAATTTAGTAGTCTGAAATCGAAGTTAATAGTGTAGATAAAAAAGGAAAGATGAAAGAGGACTTGGGCCTAAAAAGTCTCATCCTGGTTGGGTTCAATGCAGTGAGGGTAAATAGGTCGGCTGTAATGAAAAGAAAGCTCCAAAATCACCATATATTGTAGAGGAGGAGCATCAGGTTTACACAAAAGCTGAAAGCAAAATGTAGTATCCGATTTTTTTCTTGAGATAAAGCTGTTTCCATAAAGAGGCAGCCTGAGGCTTTTAGGCACTCAGAGCAGAAGGGTACAGCAAGGAGCTAATAGTAACTTCAAAAATGGGAAAATTCCTCTTTCACAGTTTTGTGACTTCTTTCTTGATTTAAATAATATATATTTTTTGACTTGTTTTATTTTCTTATTTCACTCACTGAGGTTCTTTTTTTGTTGTTGTTGCTGCTGTTTTTAGGAGCTGGTGGGGAGTAATCCTCCACAAAGAAATTGGAAAGGAATAGCGATCGCCCTGCTTGTTATTCTGGTCATCTGTTCATTGATTGTCACCTCGGTCATACTTCTGACACCAGGTACTTATAATTATTCTTGGTAAGGAAAGTCACTATAAGAAATACAGAGCATAATTTTACCTGGCAATTTTAAGAAGTAACTATCTATTACATAATTTATTTTTGTCATATTCTGATTCTCATTGTGCCATGTGATAGAATGATATAGTATGGTTGCAGTGAAAAAAAAGTCATTTTCTATGCTCTGAATTTGCTTACTTAGTTGTTGACTAGGTAGAAATGCTTGGTATATATTAAAATTTAAAATCACTTATTTATGCTTGGTGAACTTATAGACAATGACATAAATATAATAATTATATATGTTTCATGGAATTCCTGGGTACTATATCAAGGATGAATTAAGAAAATTATTAAAAGAACATATACTGAATGTGAACTAAGGATAAGATGCTTATTAAGTACTAGTGATGAGTTTAAGTATAAACTGCAGTCAAAAATCTATCAAGAAAGAAAAGACACTGAAATCTGCAGCAAAATCCTACAGGAAACAGAGACACGTACATGTCCCATTGAGTAGATCAAGCAGAAGTACTATAGGAGTTTAGAAAAGAGAGAGAGAGAGAGATCCTTTATGAGAAAATGTATGGAGCAGGTAATATGTGAAGTGGGATTATTAGAATGATAAGGATTTAGTAGCCAGAAAGTGCTGGGACTTGGGAGAGAAGAAAGCCTTTGTCTGTAGCATAACTATATGGAGTATTCGTAGGAAAACACTGTGACCATAGATACAACAGTATGTAACTGCTGTATCCATTCTCATTATCATTATCATATTAGATATCTGTCTGTGTATGCAAAAAGCAAAAGTTTTAATCCTCAGTACATAGACTGTACAGGTATAAGACCCTAAGATAGAAAAAGAAGTAGATATTGCAATGTAAAAAATACTGATAAGTACAAAAATGCAGACAAAATATGATGCATACTTAAACTATTACCTCAAATCTTGACTTAAAAGAGTAATCTGTGCCCTGATGCCAACTAAAGAAATCACAAGAAACACTATAGACCAATATGCCTTATAAAGGTAGATGTGAAATTCCTCAAATCTGCTATGTTTGCTACAAAATAGTAGCAAACTGAACCTCGCAACATATAAGAAGATTGCACACCATGACCAAATGGGATTTATCCCAAGGAAGAAAACTTGGCTTAACATATGGAAATAAATCACTGTAGCATACCTATATTAATACAATACAGGAAAAAAAGTACATGATCGTCTCAACGGGCACAGCACAAGCATGTGACAAAATCCCCAAGCCCTTTCATGATAAAAGATTCAACAAGCTAAGAATAGAAAGAAACATCTTCAACCTGTTAAAGAGCATCCATAAAAAACCCCAAATCATATTAATGACAAAAGACTGAACTAATTCCCACACAGATCAGGGGTTGTTAGACAAAGGATGTTTACTCTCACTATTTCTATTTAACATTATATTGGAGGTTCTAGACAAGACTATTAGGTAAAAAAATTAAAAATAAAAATGGAAGTAAAGACATCCAGATAGAAATGAAAGAAGTAAAACTAGTATTTTTCATAAAAGATATTAACCTGAATGTAGAAAATATCAAGGAATCCACAAAAAATCTGTTATAAATACTAAATGAGTTTAGCAAGATGGCAGATATAAGTCCAATGTACAGAAATCATTTTTATTTCTATCCACTAGCAATGAACAACCCAAATATAAGATTAAGAAAATAATTCTGATAGGTCGGGAAGATGGCAGCTGAGCCAGTAGGACTATGCAAGTCCCTGTGTGAGTGAGTGAGTGTATGGAAAATTTTGTGTAGTGCTGGTGAGCGAGTGGGCGTGTAAGTAGCTGACTGAGGGAGGGCTAGGGAGCTAACAGCCAGGGCTTTACTGGTGCAGTGGCTGGCTGGTACCACAGCTGCTGGACTTGGACCCTGGCAACTCCCAGGACACAGAAGCCAAGGGCCATTTTCTTTTCCTTTCTTTTCTTTTCTTTTTTTTAATCAACAAACCCTCCCTGGGAAGAAAATGCTGCGAGAGACTGTCTAAGTGGGGCCTCATGAGCAAGAGACCAGGCTCCTGGTGCTGCAGCTTCTCTGCTTCGGCCCTGGCTCTTCCCCAGGTCACAGATGACAAGCGCCATTATTTTTTTAAAAACGGACAAAAGTTTTTCTGCAAAAAAGTGATGGGAGAAACCATCGCCCCAGGCTCTCCCTCACCATTGCAGCAGGAGAGACTGCTGGCTCCTGGCTTTATTACTACCTCAGCACCTGGTAGGGCACTGGCAACTGCGGCTGTGGAGGGAGTCCAGAGGCAAAGTCCCACGAAAGAGGACAAGGGAGGCGCCCCACGACCATCTTGAAGGTGGGGCAGGGAAGTGCTCCAACTTGCTCACCACCGAGCAACAGACACGATCTCTGTGACTTGTGGATCAACTACTCAGGGATTGATCATGACCCAGAGGGAATATCCTGAAAGCACGAAATTCGGAGGGATCTGCCGAGTGCTGAGTTCCAGGCACCCCACCCCCTACCCTGATCCAGCCATGGGACAAAGGGTGTGGCCAGAAAAGGGAGAGGAAGAACTCCAAAGAGATCAGTGGTGAGTCCGGGGCTGACCCAAACCCCCTCCTCCCCATCAATCCTCTGAATGTCAGACCCACAAAGCTGGGCCACGGCTGAGAAGGACAAATCCAGGCAGAGCCTGGACGTCAGTCGCAATAGAACTCCATTCCAGGATAGGCCTGGCTGGGACAACCCCTTCAAGTACATACCTGGGGAAGAGACAATCCTGTACCTCTCCACCGGAGGAGATCTCCCTGACCATATGAGAGAGGGAGGGGAGGACTGCAGCCCCACCCACCTCCACTACCCCTCCCCCTTCCCTGCTTCAGTCACTGAGAAGAGAGTGAAAGAGGTGGCTCTGCAGGAGAGACCTGATTAGAGGAACAATTACAGAGCCTGTCACAAGAGGGCAGGTTTAAAAAAAAAAAATTCAATTTTTAAAAAATTTTGTGACTGTTTGTTAGCTCATTTATTTTTTTAAAATATTTTTCCTTTGTGCATGAATGTGTATGTGAGGGTTTGATCTGCATTCCCCCCCCAATTTTTTTTCTTTCCTTTTTGTGTTTCTTTCTTCTTTTATTTGTCATTTTCTGTTTATGTGTGTATGTGAATGATTAAGTGTTCATCTTTCAATTTTGTTGTTATTGTTGGTTTGTTTTTGCTATTGTGTTCTTCTGGTTTTTTTATTTTCCTTTTTTATAGTTTAAGGTTGTTTCAATATATATGTGAGGATTTGAAGTGAATTCCTTTTTTTTATCCCCCTCCGGTCTTTCTGTTTTTCTTCTCTATTCACTTTGTGCTAGGCATGTGTGTGTGTTTAGTTTTCTTGGATTATTGTTGTTGCTTGTTTGCTTTATTTCACTTTTTTTAAATTCCAGTTTTTTTGGGGTGTGTGTGTGTGTGTGTGTGTGTACAATTGTTTTTGCATTGGTTTCTGCTTTGCATTGTCATATAGTGTTGTGGTCAGGAGTGAGTCTCAGAAAACATATACCATAGTAAGGGAACATTGTAATTTGCAAGTCGTTTCTGAATCCTAGTGCCCCACCCCCTACTTTATTCAAATTCAAAAACTATAAGAGACAGCAAAGCTTCCCATTCACCATCCTATTTCAAAATAGAACAAATCCAGAGCCCAGGTCAGGGAAAAATAGAGGGCTGAGCAAACATCAAAAGGGAAAGCCTTTCCCACTGACACTGAATAACAGAACTAAAGAGAAAAACAAGAGATCTGTCACAAATGAGGAAAAACCAAGAGAAGACCTCAGGCAATTTCAAGTGTACCAAAGACAAAACTCCTGAAAAATCAGACCTTGGTGCCCAAACAATGGAACAATGACCAGCCCCAGAATATGACAGGGTTTAGGGAATGGATGGAAAGAGTGAATAAGACTCAAGAAAGACAAGATGCAACACTGAAAGAACTTGTAACAGAGATTTTGACAATAAAAAATTTCATCCAGGAAATAAATAACAAAATGACAAGTGTGGAAGGCAGAATTAATCTAGCTGAAGAAAGAATCTCAGAACTTGAATACCAGAACATGGAATTAACCTGATCTGTAAAAAACATAGAAAGAAAACTCAGAAAGAAAGAAGAAAGCCTACAAGAGATATGCGATTATATCAAAAGGCCAAACCTATACCTGATTGGTATCCCAGAAGAAGAAAGGGAAATGAAGAACAACTTGGAGCAAGTATTCCAGGCCAAGCACAAGAGATACAGAGAACCCCCACAAGACATCAAATGAGAAGACCAACCCCTAGACAGATAATAATTTGCCTACACAAAGTAGGCACAAAAGAAAAAATCCTAAAGGCAACAAGAGAGAAAAATCAGACTATCTACCAGGGAAAACCAGTCAGAATAGCAGCAGACAAATCAGCAGAAACACTACAAGCAAGAAGGGACTGGAACCCTATACTCAACATTCTCAAAGATAATCATATTCAACCAAGAATTTCCTATTCAGCCAAGCTCAACTTCATCAGTGATGGAGAATTAAAATTCTTCCCAGACATCCAATCCCTAAGACATTGGGCAGATTCCAGACCAGCTCTACAGGAGACACTTAAAAAGGTATTAAGCACAGAAGAAAGAAACAAAAAGAATGACCACACACTTCCCAAGAGAGCAGCAGAGCACAGAATCAACAGAGAATACAGTGCAACAAGAAACTTGAAAACACAAACATACAGCAACCCCAAATCCAGAAGAAAACAAGGAAACAAAGAAAAAATTTTATAAGAACCTCATAATAGTGATAAACTATCACATTTCAATAATCAGCCTGAATGTGAATGGACTAAATGCACCACTGAAAAGATACAGAATGGCAAACTGGATAAGAAACCATGACCCAATTATTTGCTGCCTTCACTACAAGGGACGCACACAGACTCAAAGTTAAAAGATGGAAAATGAGTTTCCAGACAAATGGACCCCAAATGAAGGCAGAAGTTGCGATCTTAAATCAGACAAAACAACCGTTAAGCTATCAAAAATTTAAAAAGATATGAAAGGACATCACATAATGATAAAAGGCTCAATCCATCAACAAGAAATATCCATCCTAAGCATACATGCACTCAACACAGGAGCACCAGCATTTATAAAGCAACTACTAAGTAAACTAAAAAAGATATTGACTCTAACACTATTATAGCAGAAGACTTGAATGCCCCACTAACAGACCTAGATATGTCACTGAGGCAAAAAATCAACAAGGAGATTCAGAACCTAAATTTGACACTTGACCAAATGGACTTAATAGACACCTACAGATGATTCCACCCAACAACCACAGAATATAAATTCTACTTATCACCACATGGAATGTGCTCCAAGATCGATCACGTCCTTGGCCATAAATCAAGCATAAACAAATTACATAAGGTTGAAATCTTGCCATACACATTCTCAGACTACAGTGGAATAAAAATAAATATCAACACCAACAAAATTTCCCCAAAGTCCATAAAGACATGGACACTAAAAAGCATGATGCTGAACAACTACTGGGTCAAACTGAAATCAAAGCAGAAATTAAAAGTTTCCTGGAAACAAATGAAAATGAAGAAACTAAAACCTCTGGGATGTCATGAAATCAGTTTTAAGAGGGGAATTTATATCTCTACAAGCACACATCAAGAAAACGGAAAGATCACAAGTGGAGAGCCTAACAAATCATCTAAGGAAACTGGAAAGAGAAGACCACCAAAACCCCAACTTTAGCAGAAGAATCCAAGTCACCAAAATAAGAGCCCAGATATGGGACATAGAAGACAAAAATGTCATAGAAAACATCAACAAAACAAAAAGCTGATTCTTTGAAAGAATTAACAAGATTGATGGACCCCCTAGCCAGAATGATCACGAAAAAAAGAGAAAATGCCCAAATAAACACAATCAGAAATACAAAAGAGCAAATCACAACTGATCCTGAGGAAATACTAAAGATTATCAGAGATTACTATGTACAGCTATGTGGAAACAAACTTGATAACCTGAATGAAATGGAGGATTTTCTGACATCACACAACCTCCCCAGGTTGAAACCAGAAGACCTTGAGACACTAAATAGACCAATAACAACCCAGGAAATTGACTCTGTCATATGAAAACTACCTACCAAAAAAAAAAAAGCCCTGGACCAGATGACTTGCCAGCAAAATTCTATAAAATGTACAAGGAAGAGCAGATACCAATCCCATTGAAAGTATTCCAGGCAACTGAGAAAGATGGAATTCTCCCCAAATTATTTTACAAAGCTAACATCACACTGATACCCAAATCAGATAAAAATTCAACAAAAAAGAACTACAGGCCAATATCCCTTATGAACATAGATGCAAAAATCCTCAAGAGTCTAGCAAATTGGATCCAAAAACACATCTCAAAAATCTTCCACCATTACCAAGTAGGCTTCATTCCCAGGATGCAGGGCTGGTTCAGCATTCACAAGACCATAAATGTAATTAATTACATCAACAGATGTAAAAACAAAAACCTCATGATTATATCATTAGATGCAGAAAAGTCTTTTGATAAAATCCAGCATCCCTTCTTGATAAAAACCCTCAAACACCTAGGTATAGAAGGAACATACCTCAAAATAGTAAGTGCCATCTACGATAAACCCATAGATAACATATTGTTAAATTGACAAAAACTGGAAACATTTCCCCTGAAAACTGGAACAAGATAAGGCTGCCCACTCTCACCCCTCTTGTTCAACATTGTGTTGGAAGCCTTAGCTAGGGCAATTAGACAAGAGAAGGAAATTAGGGGTATCCAAATAAGAAAAGAGGAAGTCAAGTTATCCCTCTTTGCTGATGTTATGATCCTAGACTTTGAAAATCCAAGAGAATCTGTCAAAAGCCTGCTTGCACTGATAAAGGACTTTGACAAAGTCTCATGGTATAAAATAAATGTGCAAAAGACGGTTGCATTCCTATACACCAACAGTAAGCAGGCAGAGACCCAAATTAAAAGCACAATCCTATTCACAGTAGCCATACAAAAAATGAAATACCTTGGCATCTTCCTAACCAGATAAG
>CAUYQG010043125.1:0-11333 GCA_963574415.1 Tarsius wallacei | reverse complement strand
TCTATTTCTTAAGGTATGGACATTTAGGGTTCTGAATAGGAGTTGGTTGCCAGTTCCAATTTCCATAAGGGTGTCTCCTGCATTTTCTAAGATTCTTATAGTTTGAGGTTTTATGTTTAGGTCTTTGATCCATTTAGAGTTAATTTTTCTGTATGGTGATAGGTAGGAGTCCTGTTTCAATCTTCTGCATGTGATCAGCCAGTTTTCCTACACCCTTTACTGAATAAGTTCTTTGGAGGCCTTGCTTTTGGAGTCTCTATTCTACTCTATTGATCTATATGCCTATTCTTGTACCAGTACCAGGCTTTTTGGTTACTGTAGTCTTATAGTAAAGTTTGAAGTATGGAAGTGTGATACCTCCTGTTTTGTTTCTTTTGCTAAGGATTGTTTTGGCTATTCATGGTCATTTATGTCTCCATATGAATACTGTATTTCCAGGTCTGAGATGAATGATGTTGGTAACTTAATGGGTATCACATTGAATCTGTAGATTGCCTTTGGTAGGATGGGCATCTTAACAATGTTGATTCTTCCTATCCATAAGCATGGAATATTCTTCCATTTGTTTGTGTCTTCTTGGATTTCTTTGAGCAGTGTTCTGAAGTTCTTATTTTAAATGCCTTTCATTTCTCTGGTTATGAAGATGCAAAGCTATTTCATTTTTTTGGTGGCTATTGTGAATGGGATTGTGCTTTTAGTTTGGGTCTCTGCCTGCTTGTTGTTTGTGTATAGGAATGCAACTGTCTTTTGCACATTTGTTTTGGACCCTGAGACTTTGCGAAAGTCCTTTATCAGTGCAAGCAGGTTTTTGACAGATTTTCTTGTATTTTCAAGGTATAGGATCATATCATCAACAAAGAAGGATAACTTGACTTCCCCTTTTCCTATTTGGATACCTTTGATTTCCTTTTCTTGTCTAATTGCCTGAGTTAGAACTTCCAACACAATGTTGAATAAGAGGGGGTGAGAGTGGGCAATCTTGTCTTGTTCTAGTTTTCAGGGTAAATATTTCCAGTTTCTGTCCTTTTAGCAATATGTTAGCTGTGGGTTTATTGTAGATGGCACTTACTATTTTTAGGTATTTTCCTTCTATACCTAGGTTTTTGAGGGTTTTTATCAAGAAGGCATGCTGGATTTTATCAAAAGTTTTTTCTGCATCTAGTGATATAATGTAGTTCTTGTTTTTACATCGATTGATGTATTTAATTACATTCATGGTCTTGTGAATGTTGAACCAGTCCTGCATCCTGGGGATGAAGCCTACTTGGTCATGGGGGATGATTTTTGAGATATGTTTTTAGATCCAATTTGCTAGAATCTTGTTGAGGATTTTTGCGTCTATTTTAATAAAGGATATTGGCCTGTAGTTCTCTTTTTTTGTTGGATCTTTACCCAGTTTGGGTATCAGTGTAATGTTAGGTTTGTAAAATGATTTGGGGAGAATTCTGTCTTTCTCAATTGCCTGAAATACTTTCAATAAGATTGGTATCATCTCCTTCTTGTACATTTTGTAGAATTCTCTTGGAAAGTCATCCGGTCCAGGGCTTTTTTTGTAGGTAGTTTTTGTATGACAGAGTTAATGTCCTAAGTTGTTATTGTCTGTTTAGTGTCTAAATGACTTCTTGTTTCAACCTGGGGAGGTTGTGTTATGTCAGAAAATTCTTTATTTCATTTAGTTAATCAAGTTTGTTTCCATATATGTGTACATAGTAATCTCTGATAAGCTTTTGTATTTCTTTGGTGTCAGTTTTGATTTGATATTTTGTATTTCTGATTGTGTTTATTTGGGCTTTTTCTTTTTCTTTTTTTTTTTTTTTTTTGGTCATTCTGGCTAGGGGTCTAACAATCTTGTTAATTCTTTCTAAGAACCAGTTTTTTGTGTTGTTGATGTTTTCTATGATATTTTTGTCTTCTATGTCCCATATTTGGGCTCATATTTTGGTGATTTGGATTATTTTCCTAAAGTTGGGGTTTTAGTGGTTTTCTCTTTCCAGCTCCCTTAGGTGATTTGTTAGGCTCTCAACTTCTGATGTTTCCATTTTCTTGATGTGTGCTCATAGAGATATAAATTCCCTTCTTAGAACTGCTTTCATGGCATTCCAGAGGTCTTCGTAAGAGGTTTCTTCATTTTCATTTATTTCCAGAAATCTTTTAATTTCTGCTTTGGTTTCAGTGTTGACCCAGGAGTTGTTCAGCATCGTGTTGTTTAGTGCCCATGTCCTTGTGGGCTTTGGGAAAATTTTGTTGATGTTGGACACTAAACAGCATGATGCTAAGCAACTCCTGGGTGAACATGGAATTCAAAACAGGGATTAAAAGATACCTGGAAACAAATGAAAATGAAGAAACATCTTAACAAAACTTCTGGGATGCCATGAATGCAGTACTAAGTGGGGAATTCATATCTCTATAAACACACATGAAAGAAATGGAACTATCACAAGGTAACAGTCTAACAAATCATCTAAAGAACATGTAAAAGCAAGACCACCAAAACCCTAACTTCAGCAGAAGAATCCAGATCACCAAAATGAAAGCCCAAATTCAGGACATTGAAAACAAAAAAAATAATACAAAAAATAAACAAAAGAAAAAGCTGGTTCTTTGGTAAGATAAATAAGATTGAAGGCTCCCTAGCTAGACTGAAAAAGAAAAAGAGATAAAAAATCCAAATAAACACAATCACAAAATGCAAAAGATGAAGTCACATCTGATCCTAAAGAAATACAAAATATTATCAGAGACTACAATGTACACTTGCATGGAAACAAACTTGAAAACCTAAAGGAAATGGAGAACTTTCTAACATCACACAATCTTCCCAGGTTGAAACAAGAAGAAATAGAGACACTGCATAAACCAAATAACAACCCAGGAAATTGACTATGTCATAAGAAAACTACCTATAAAAACAAAACAAACAAACAAACAAAAACCATGGACAAGATGGCTTTCCAGCAGAATTCTACAAAAGATACAAGGAGAAACTGATACCAATCCTACTGAAAGTATTCTAGGCAATTGAGAAAGATGGAATGCTCTACAAATCATTTTACAAAGCTAACAACATATTAATACCCAAACCAGGTAAAGATCCAACAAGGCAAAAGAACTACAGGCCAATATCCTTGATGAACATAAATGCTAAAATTCTCAACAAGATTCTAGCAAACCAGATCCAAAAACACTTATATAAAATTATCAATCACTGCAAGTAGGCTTCATCCCTGGGATGTAGGGTTGGTTTAATATTCGTAAGACCATAAATGTAATTAAATACATCAACAGTTATAAAAATAGGAATCACATGATTATATCATTAGATGCAGAAAAAACTTTTGATAAAATCCAAAACCACTTCTTGATAAAAACTCTTGGATAGCTAGGCATAGATGGAAAATACCTCAAAATAGTAAGAGCCATCAATGAGTAACCCACAGCCAGCATACTGCTAAACAGACAGAAATTGCAACCATTTCCCCTGAAAACTGGAACAAGACAAAGATGCCTATTCTCACCACTCCTTTTCAACATATCTTTGGAAGTCCTAGCTAGAGCAATCAGACAAGATAAGGAGATTGCATGTATCCAAATAGCACAAGAAGAAGTCAAGTTACCCCTCTTTTCAAATGACATGACACTATACCTTGAAAACCCAAGAGAATCTGTCAAAAACCTCCTTGCACTGATAAAGGAATTTGGCAAAATCTCAGGGTTTAAAATAAATGTGCAAAAGACAGTTGCATTTCTCTACACCAACAATAAACAAACAAAAACAAATAAAAATCACAATCCCGTTCACAATTGCCACAAAAAAAATCAAATATCTTGGTATCTTCCTAGCAAGAGACATATACAACCTTTACAATGAAAACTACAAAACACTGCTTAAAGAAATCAAGTTAACACAAACAAATGTAAAAATATTTCATGATCATTGATTGAAGGAATCAACATTAAGATGTCCATGCTATCCAAGGCAATCTACAGATTTAATGCAATACCCATTAAATTACCAGCAGCATTCTACTCAGACCTGGAAACAACAATACAGGAATTCATATGGAAACATAAATGACCCTGAATTGCCAAAACAATCTTCAGCAAAAACAAACAAATAAACAAACAAACAACAACAAAAAAAAAAAAAAAAGAAGGAGGTATCACACTCCCAGACTTTAAACTTTATTATAAGGCTGCAGTAATCAAAACAGCTTGGTATTGTTACAAGAACAGGCATATAGACCAGTGGAACAGGATGAAATTCCAAAGGGAAAACCTCAATTTCTCAACCAACTCATTGAAAAAACCTCCACCACCAACAACTGGGGAGAGGAGAACGTATTCAGTAAATGGTGCTGGGAAAACTGGCTGATCACTTGCGTAAGATTAAAACAAGACCCCTACCTATCACCATACACACAAATTAACTCTAAATGGATCAAAGACCTAAATGTAAAACTTTAAACCATAAGAACTTTAGAAAATGCAGGAGACACACTTATGAAAATTGGAAGTGGCAGCCAATTCCTGGTCAAATCCCTAGTGCCCAGGCCATAAGAGATAAGATAGACAAGGGGGACCTCATCAAACTGACAAGCTTCTTCAAAGCCAAAGAAACCATCAAAAGAGCAGGGAGACAGCTCACAGACTGGGAAAAATACTTGCCAACTCTATGTATGACAAAGACCTAACATCTAGGATCTACAAGATACTTAAACATGCCAAAAAGAAAAAAAACTAACAGCCCACTACAAAGTGGGCAAAAGATATGAATAGATACTTCTCAAAAGAAGACATACAAGCAGCCAACAAACACATGAAAAAATGCTCAGCCTCACTAGTCATCAAAGAAATGCAAATTAAACCCACATTGAGATATCACCTAACTCCAGTCAGGATAACCATCATCCATAGCTCAAAAAATAACAGATGCCGGAGAGGCTGCGGCAAAAAGGGAACACTTCTACATAGTTTGTGGAAGTGTAAACTAGTACAGCCTCTGTGGAAAACAGTGTGGCGATACCTAAAAGATTTAAAATTCGACCTTCCATATGGCCCTGCAATCCCCCTACTGGAAATATATCAGGAAGAACTCAAATCACTCTATAAAAAAGATACCTGCACACATATGTTTATCACAATATTGTTCATAGTAGCAAGAACATGGAACCAACTGTGCTGCCCATCAAAAGAGGACTGGACTTTTAAAATGTGGTATATTTACATGATGGAATATTACACAGCCCTAAAGAAGGACAAAATCACGAACTTCACAGGAACCCGGATAGACTTAGAGTTTATAATACTGAGTGGTTTTTCACAGTAGCAAAGAACTGAGTATCACATGTTCCCACTGATAAGCAGACCTTGAACAAATATTGTAATACAATTAGAAAAGGATTGGCAGTAGCAGGAAACTGCTGTGGGGTGGGGAGGCAGGATTGGCAGTAGCGGGAATCTTCCAAGAGAGGGGTTGCACACCTCATCAACAAGGGTACCTGCATAATGAACATTTGTTTACCTAATCCTGAATTGTACCCCACATCTTTAAAATGAAAAAAAAGTCAAAAAAGATTATACATTTTAAACTAGTATTATTTTATTATCTTCTTAGAGAGCACTACAAATATTATGATTTTTCTAGTGATTTGTATTAAAGCCAGGAATATTTAGAGAGTTTGGATTATAAAGACTTAAATTTTATCTGACTCAAGAGGTTTCTAAGCATATATGGAACAAAATATGTCAATGTCTCACTCTACTACAATTTGACCTGGCAAATTATATGATAACAATTTGCTATGATTATGCTGTTTCAAATCTTTCATCTACAAACTCCACTTACACATTCATTTATTGTATTTATATAATTTTTATTTCATTGCACTCATCTCTCCATGTAGTTTTAAAATCATTCTTGGAATACATAAAGACTTCTGTCATGAGACGCTTTCATGATCCAAATTTTTATAAGCTATTTCTTAAAATGAATAATCTAAATGAAAAATATTATTATTATTAAAACAGATGCTCTTTTATTATCTCTGGTAGTAAATTTAAAAATGGTAATTTTACAACTGCATGCCAGAAGGAACTACTGAGTCATTGAAAGAAGAAATTGTTCGTTATGGACTAAATTCTTCTTAATAAATTGTGTGAAGATTTCAAAATAAAATGTCTTCAATAAAATACTGCCATAGACTATATCTAGGAAACTTGATATACTTTTTTAAATAAAAGAACTGTGAAATTACTATCTTATTAAGCATTGTATAAACTTTATACCCTACGTATTGTCTCAACAAAAGCTTGGTGTTATTGGCCTTTAACCTTCATAAAACAGCATCATACTTCTAAAATTTTATCATTATACAAGCCACAAAGAATCTTTCCAGAAAGCTGAGATGTTATATAGTCCCCATTATGTCATCTCAAACCTAGGGAAATAGCTTGGGGTGACATGATATGCAAGATGAATCCTGTTCAACCTTTTAATGCTCAAGGTTCTTTTTCTCAATACTGAGTACATACTCTGTGCCAAACACTGTGGTAGATGTAATGGATGCACAAATGAACAAGGCTCTTCTTGTATTCACAAATGTCACATTACATAGTGATATAAATAGAAATTAAATAGACAATCACAAAACTTTTAAATATATTTCATATTGTGATAAATGCAAATATATTAAGGGAATACAGGTAATAGCATTGATACTAATATTATGGCAGCCTGGCATGGCTTTTCAAGTGTATAGATATTGAAACTCAATCCTGAAGAAGGTTTAAGAAAAAAAAAAAAGCAGCTAAATAGTGAGGTTTTGCGTTTCAGGCCTGTGCATGGTATAAGAAGGCATGAAATGGGGCTATTCAATTCTTTTCATTGGAAAGGAAGGGTCTCAATTGAAACAAAACACATTGAGATACTTGGCAGGATGGTGACGGGACAAGTCAAACTGTGAAGATCTCCACAAAAGGTGGCTCCTGAAGGTGGTTCCATGTGCCCTTACCACTGCTGCCTCCACAAGGGGTGGCTGCTATAGCCAGTCTCACACAGCAAACTGCCGCCAGCACACTAAGGCCTAGGCAAGGGATTACTGCTGTGGTTGCTACCAGGTGCTGAGCAGCTGCTGCCACTGCGCTCTCAACTCCAGCTCCAGGGAATTCCTTGCTCCCTCCCCCATCCCAAGCAGCCTGCAGCATGCCAAACTGCAGCACCCAGCTATCTCACTGGTTCCCAGTGCCTGATTCTGGACATACACCATCATCACTCTTCATAGCGAATCAACTGAGGCCCCAGATGAGTGGAGAGAGAGAATCGGGGAAAGTCAAGAGTAGTCCATGCCTGGTGAGGAGTCACCCATCACAGCCATTTTCCAGGCAGAGATTTGCATTTCTCCACCCAGTTCCTCACAGCCTCTACCTTGTGGCCTAAGGATCCTTGCCAAACCAGGACACAGGAGGCCCTCCCCTATGATGAATCAGACACAGACAACTCAGTTCTGTGTGGCAGACCTGTCAGGCAGCAAGCCAAGGGAACTGGCCCAAGCTATGAGTAATCCTATCTGCCTGCAATGAAATCAGAGGGGAAAGGCTAGAGATCAGAGATGAAGAGACTTTAGATATTCAGGAAAGATTTCAGAGCTAGTCTGGTTTCTATTTAGATTTTTTATTTTGTGGTTTGGACTGTTTCTTTTGTTCATTTTTGTTTGCTTTTTGATTTAGACTACCTTTTGTGTAGGGGAAGAGTACATCAAAAGGCATGATTTTATTGAACTGTCTTTGTGTGATTACCAGTATGCTTTAGGGAATTTGTTTGTTTGTTTACTCTTTTCTGGCTTTGTGTCTCCTTACATTTGTTAGTTGGTACATATGTCTGTTTTCCCTCTTACTCTTCTCTCTCTCCAACTTCCTCTTGACCCACCTCCTTCTTCCATTATTTTTCTTTTTCTTACTTACTTTTGTTCCAGGGAGCAAACCTAAACCCGCACTGCATGGTCAGATTGTAAGGCAGTGGGAAAAGGAATCCAGGGTGCCCATACACCTGTCGGTGGATATTAGGATCTGCAGGTAGATTCTGAATCACACCTTCCCCCTCAATTAAATCTCAAAACAGCAAAAAGTACAGCCCCCAACTGACAATCTAGCTTCAGAAGTGAACAAAGTCAGAGAATCCTCATAAGGAAGAAGAGGAGATTGAACAAAAAGAAGTAAAAGCAATCACACCATCCCTGAAAAACAGAATTAAAGAACAGGGTGGGGGGAGGGGAGATGAGAAAGGAAAATCTATACAAATGAAGAAAAACCAAAAGAAGAAGAATATAGGTCTCTCACAGACCCCTGGGTGGTCAGACACTGAGAAAACAGACTTCAGAATGCAAACAATGAAGACCCCCCAGAATGACTGCTCTCAAACTATAAACCGAGATATCAAGACATTAATGGAGAGATTAAAAAGAATTGAGGGGAGACAAGAAAAAAATAGGAAAGAGTTGATAACTGAGATAATAGTAGTAAAGAATACTGTGAATGAAATAAATAAAAAAACTGGTAAGCATGAAAAGCAGAATTAGCCAAGGAGAAGAAAGAATCTCAGAACTTGAGGACCTACATACAGAACTAACCCAAACTGTCAAAAATATGGGAAAAAAGCTTAAAAAGACAAAAGAAAGCCTTCAAGAGATGAGCGATTACTTCAAGAGACCAAACTTAAGAGTAATTGGACATCCTGAGACAGAAAGAGAGACAAAGACCACCCTAGAACAAGCATTCCATGAAATTATTCAAGAAAACTTCATCTCATCAGTGATGTGAAAATTCAAACACAAGAGATTCAGAGAACCCCTGCAAGGCAACAAATGAGAAGACCAACTCCCAGGCACATAATAATTCACCTAAACAAAGTAGGTATATAAGAAAAAATCCTAAAGGCAGCAAGAGAAAAAAAGTCAGAAAACCTACCATGGAAGACCAATTAGAATAGCAGCAGATTTATCTATAGAAACCCTTCAGGCTAGGAGAGCTTGGAGTCCTATCTTCAAAGGTCTAAAAGATAAACAATTTCAACCAGAATAACCTACCCAAAAAGCTAAGCTTCATCAGTGAGGGAGAATTAAAATCTTTCCCAGATAGCCAATCCCTAAGAACATATGCTGCCTCCAGACGACCTCTACAAGAAACACTTAAGAAAGTATTAAACACAGAAGAAAAGGAAAAAAGAACAACAACGTTCTTCACAAGAGTACAGGAAAAGATTAAAAACACACAGGAACCAACCCCAACACCAAAATAAAGACAACAAACAAACAGGAACAAAAACAACTCTATAAGAACCTCACGATAGGGATCAACTCTCACATTTCAATAATTAGACTGAAGTGAATAGACTAAATGCACCACTGAAAAGACATAGAATGGCAAAATGGATAAAATATAGCCAGGCAACAATATATTGCTTGCAAGAGACTCATCTCACTAGAAAGGACACTCACAGACTCAAAGTAAGAGAATGGGAAGCAAAATTTCAGGTGAATGGAACACAAAAGAAAGGAAGAAGCCAGGCTCAGTGGCTCAGCCTGTAATCCTGTGCTTTGGGTGGCCGAGGTGAGTGGATTTCCTGAGTCTGCGTGTTCGAGACCAACCTGGGCAACTTGGCGAGACCTCATCTCTACAATAAATCAAAAATTAGCTGGGCATGGTAGCACACACCTGTAGTTCCAGACACTTGGAAGGCTGAGGCGGCAGGATCACTGGATCCTAGCAGGTCAAGGCTGCGGTGGCCGGGAGTGGCCACTGCACTTCAGTCTGGGTGATGGAGTGAGACTCCAACTCAAAAAAAATAAAATAAAAAAGGAGGAGTTGCGATCTTAATCTCAGACAAAATATCCTTTAAGATATCAAAAATTTTAAAAGATACCAAAAGCTACTACATAATGATAAAAGGTACAATCCATCAACAAGAAATATCCATTCTAAACATATACACACCCAACATAGGAGTGCCAACTTTCATAAAGCAGCTTCTAGGTAAACTCAAAAAAGATATTGATTCTGACACTATAATAGCTGGGGACTTTAATACCCCACTCACAACCCTAGACAGATCATCAGGACAAAAAATCGGCAACAAGATCCACAACCTCAATGTGACTCATGACCAAATGGACTTATCTGATACCTACAGAACACTCCACCCAACAACCACAGAATATACATTCTACTCATCACCACATGAAATGAACTCTAAGATAGACCACATCCTTGGCCATAAATCAAGCATAAACAAATTTCAAAAGACTGAAATTTTTCCATGTGCCTTCTCAGACCACAGTGGAATAAAAGTAAATATCAACAACAAAAAGTTTCCCCCAAAACCCACAAAGCCATGGACACTAAACAGCATGATGCTAAGCAACTCCTGGGTCAACACAGTAATCAAAACAGAGATTAAAAGATACCTAGAAACAAATAAAAATGAAGAAATAGCTTACCAAAATCTCTGGGATGCCATGAAAGCTGTAGTAAGAGGGAATTCATATCTCACAAATGCACATGAAGAAAATGGAAGGATCACAAATTAACAGCCTAACAAATCACCTAAGGAAGTTGGAAAAACAAGACTACCAAAACCCTAACTTCAGCCAAAGATTCCAGATCACTAAAATAAAAGCCCAAATCTGGGAAATAGAAGACAAAAAGATAATACAAAAAAAAATCAATGAAACAAAAAGCCGGTTCTTTGAAATCATAAATAATATCGATGGTCCCCTAGCTAGACTAACCAAGAAAAAGAGAGAAAAAGTCCAAATAAACACAATCAGAAATACAAAAGATGAAGTCACATCTGATCCTGAAGAAATACAAAAGATCATTAGAGACTACTATGTACACTTGTATGGCAACAAACTTGAAAACCTTAAGGCTGGAGGACTTTCTGACATTGCACAAACTGCCTAGGTTGAAACAAGAAGAAATCAAGACCCTAAATAGACCAATAACAATCAAGGAAATTGACTATGTCATAAGAAAACAACCTACAAAAAAAGCCCTGGACCAGATGGCTTTCCAGCAGAATTCTACAAGACATATAAGGAGGAACTGATACCAAAACAACTGAAAGTATTCCAGATGATTGAGAAAGATGGAACTCTCTCCAGATCATTTTATGAAGCTAACATCGCATTCATACCCAAGCCAGGTAAAGACCCAACAAAGCAAGAGAACTACAGGCCAATATCTTTGATGAACATAGATGTTAAAATGCTCAACAAGATCCTAGCAAATCAGATTCAACAACACATCTCAAAAATCATCCATCATGACCAAGTAGG
>CAUYQG010043124.1:0-16638 GCA_963574415.1 Tarsius wallacei | reverse complement strand
TGGCCACCGCAGCCTCGATCTGCTGTGCTCCAGCGATCCTTCCACCTCAGCCTTCCGAGTAGCCGGAATTACAGGCATGCGCTACCATGCCCGGCTGATTTTTTGATTTATTGTAGAGATGAGGTCTCGCCAAGTTGCCCAATGGGCCTCGAACCTGCGGGCTCAGGCAAGCCACTCACCTCAGCCTCCCAAAGCGCAGGATTACAGGCTGAGCCACCGAGCCTGGCAGCATCCACATTTTTATCCAGACATAATGAGAGCGTAAATATAATTTTTTTTCATTTAATGCTCTATGAGAACCTTCTTTTCACAGTATTACAAAATACATGGCATAACGGAGAATGGTTTTGAATAGCAGAGTGTGTTGTTTCAAAGAATCCACTCATTTGAAGTGGTTGTTGTAAGAAGGAACAAAGAGAACAAAGAAAGAAGTGTAAGGGAAAAAAGCAGGAATAGCTCTAACCTTGAGGTAGTCATTACTCCTTTCCTAGAAACTTTCTCTGCAGACATTACGCAATTGATTGTACCCTTATCCGCCACACCTGCATTACCAGCTACATCTGCTTCTGTAAACTTGCTTGCTTGCCCACGCCTCCAGAATGTTGTGATAAGAGCCCCAGGAAGTCCCAAGTTGTATCTTTAGCCCGCCAGGATGTAAATCTAACTACATAAGACAGTCCTGTGTTGCAGCCGGGGCCCTTGCTCGGAACTAGTTCCCTGCAAGTGGCTGCTGGCCAGCAAGTGCCTTGACTAATAAACCTCTCTTTTGCTAATTTGAGTCAGTGGGCTGTCATACAATCGCTCGGACCCTACTTCATTGTCAGTAGAATTCTACACCTCCAAAAAAACATGAGGTGGGAAGTTAACAGGCCTAGTTGTGAGGCCTGAGTAGAATTGGTGATTGGCTAAATGACCTCCAAACTCCCATACTCTGGAGGCCCTAGAATTCTGTCATTGTTTTCTTAAGTTCTATCCCATCAGGCCCTGGAACGTATCTTTGGGGACATGAGAGTTTCATAGAGACCAGGATCATCTGAAGATCTTTTCTCCTGGCTCAGAGAATAGCAAAAGGCAAGCTTAAAGGAAAAGTAAGAAGATGATTGCTCCCCTAACACCAATCAGGAAGAGACTGAATAAATTTGGAGGGAGTTTAGACTAGGACCATTGCCCCGGTCTGTTGAGTTAGAAATGGAGTAGCATTGTAGGGTCTGCTGGAACCTGGTAGCCAGGAAAACGCTGCATCCTGAAAGCCGAAACAGGCCCATGTGTTGAAAACCAACTTTTCTAGGAGTGGTCCCTCTTAGAGGGGACTATAAGCAGGCCCCATAACCATCTTCTGGAAATGTGCTTGGCACAGCACAACAGACTTGGGATGGAAGCGATGCAGGTCTCAAGATCTTTGGTGACCATCCTTCCAAGCTATCTTTCATTGATTGATTGATTGAGACAAACTCTTACTCTGTCGTGCAGGCTGGGTGAGTACGATGGCACAATCATGGCTCACTGAAGCCTTAAACTACTGGGCTCAGGCGACCCTCGCACCTCAGCCTCCTGAGTAACATGGACTACAGGCAAGGGTCACCATGCCTGACCAATTTTTTTTTTTAATTTATATTTTGTAGAGATGGGGGTCTCACTATGTTGTCCAGGCTGGTCTCGAACGACTGGGCTCAAGCAATCCTTCTGCCTCAGCCTCCTAAACTGTTGGGATTACAGGCATGAACCACCATACCCAGGCCCTTTCTAGCCCTAGACATTATGGGGTTTGGGCTGATAAGGGTGTTTGGATCTAAATGTAATGTGACTGGTGTAGCCCCCTAGACTACAATGAAGGCTGCTCTGGGGAAGGAGATTCATGGAAAACACTGAATTTATTGCAAAATATTCGAATCCCAATTCACTTCACAAGTCATGCATGTGTATATAATTGTCAGCTCCTTATCTAGCTGCTTTAGTGCTGGCTAACATAGAAGATCGCTACCTGGTTACCTATGAGATCTAAGATTCCTAGGCCCATCTTTTCTACGCAGGGAAGAAAATTCTGAGGTATTGTAAAGAATAATGAGACACCGCATATGATGTCATTAGGGAGCTCCCCATTCCCCAAGAGGAAAAGTGTTGCCAGCCTTGGGATGGGATATGGGGACTGGCACTCCAGAATCTTAGGGTTTCTCCTTAGGAAGGCAGAGCTACCCAAGCATCTGAGGAAACTTTGTGGAATGGAAGGGTCATAAGATAACTGCAGGCCCAGCAGCAGTAGGCTGCACCAGGAAGCGGGGATGGAGTGTTTGAGTTTGTTTTCTTTGCTCATTGTATCGTGGGAGCCCCAAATCAGACAGGGTGCTCCCATAATGTTTACATATTCCAAAGAAATCATCCATAGGACAGGTTGGTAAAGAAAAGACAAGGGTTTATTACCACAGGAGGGAACCGATGGCAACTGGTCCATATAAAGCTTCTTACACCCAATAGACATGGGGAGAGATTATATACCCCCAGCGTGGGAAAGGGAGCAAGACAGCAACAGCATTACGTGCCAAAAAGCAGGAACAAGGATGTTGACTCTGAATAACTGCCTTGAATTTGCAAATGTGCATATCTTCAAAGGCATTTCAACTGGATACGGACAGCCTTGGACAGGAGCCATTTGCCTAGTCAAGAAACAATCATCAACAGGAGACGGGGAGCGGGACATACATCTTGCATCTACCCTACACTCATGATGAAGGGAAGATAAAGAGGGTGGTGGATGGATAAGGCACAGGACTGTCGGAGAACCCCCCAAAACAACTGAAACATGAAGTAATCCCAGACTAACTTTTGGAGAGCTAGCCACTTCCTTTCAAGGCTGGGATCAGAACATCAGGAACTGCTCTGTTGAATTGAAAGAACTGGCACTCTTCTCACCCTCAGGGGAGAGATTCTCTGTTGTCACTTCTGAAACCCAAGGAGACAAAGGGATAGAGAGACATGGAATGTCAAAAGCAATTTGATAAGAGAGTATGAGGAAAAGAAAAAGCTGCCAGACAATGACAAATTTTAAAGGAACAGAGTAGAAAAAGGTCAGTGCTAGAGTTTCAGATTCTGCATTGCAGCCAACCTAAGAGAAACTACCAAGCTTTGCCAAGCTCTGGTTCAGCAGCAAAAAAGAATACCCTGACAAGGGTTCTAGTTCTTTCCTTTATTGAGTATAACCTGGGACTATTGGAAGGATGCCCAGAAGATTGGAATCATCCAGGCTAGATCAGGAAGAGTCAACACTGGTGGGATTATGTCTGAGCACAGGGATAAAAGGACAGAAGCTGTGGAGTCCTCTCCAGCTTCTGGAAAACTAGGATCATAACCAGACTAAGAATTGGTCCTGGGTGTGCTTAAATCCAGAGAGCCACATTAATGAGGACTAGACCATGGGAAATATTGGCTCTCCTGCTACTCATCATTGCAGTGATATAAAAAAGACTGCTGTGGGATGCCGAGTGAAATTGTGGTAGGACAGAACTTGGATGACCAACCTTGGTTAATAGGGACAAGCCAAAAAGTGTTAGTTTCTCTGTGGAGGATATTGGTGACTACAAAGGGGACTTCAGTGAAATATTTGGTAAGACAAAACTTGACCAATTTTTATCTATAAGGATAAGCCTATAGATAAATGAGAAACAGGCTGCACCAGGAAATGTTGGTCCCTTTGTAGATGGTAATTGAAAGAACTGTAGGGCAACTAATGAGACTGGAATTAAATAGTAGGCAAAACCTGGATGACCAATTTTATGTTTTTGAGTTGGGGTCTCACTTTGTTGCCCAGGCTGGAGTGCAGTGGCACAGTCACAGCTCACTGTGGCCTTCACCTCCTGGGCTCAGGTGATCCTTCTGCCTCAGTCTCCCCAGTAGCTGGAACTACAGGTACATGTCACCACACTCAGCTAATATATATAAATATATATATATATATATATATTTTTTTTTTTTAGAGATCAGGTCTTGCTGTGTTTCTCAGGCTGCTCTTGAACTCCTGGGTTCAAACAATCCTCCTGCCTCAGCCTCTCAAAGCGCTGGGACTACAGGCACACGCCACCTTGCCCGACGAATCTTTAAATTTTTTGTAGACATGAGGTTTCACTATGTTGTCCAGGATGGTCTTGGACTCCTGGGCTCAAGCAATCCTATTGCCTCAGCCTTCTAAAATGCTAGGATTACAGGCATGAGCCACCATGCCTGGCCTGACCAATTAGTCAGCACCAGTTAGATAGTACTCACACTAGTTGAGGAACTGGGACCCTAAAAATGTTAGCTTCTTTGTTGGTGGCAATTGGAAAAGCTTTAGAGTGACTACAGAGAAGACTAAATAGAAACTGTGTTAGGAGAAAGTATAGTTGGAAATTTGGAGTCAAAAAGACAAGGAAAGAGCTTATTTCTTCAATCTGTTGAGTTGGTAAACCCTGCCCTTGTGGTTGATCAAATGGTGTTTTTTATGTGGTCTGATCCTTATAATTTAAAAAAAAATTCTAAGATAAATGACACGCCAAGAGTTTGTCCCACAGAAAGAAGAAGCTTCAAACCAATGGAGCGGAAGTCCACACTGAGAATAAAAAGGAAAGAAATGGAGATACAGGGAAAGAAAAGAAAAATGAGGAGAAAGATCAGTGGTACGCAAATGAGAAAGAGCAAGGAGACAAGAGAAAATGTGTTAGACATGGAAGAGAGACAAAGAAACCCAAACAAATGTCTCCTTCTTACTCACTTTGCCTCCCTTTCCTTTTTTCTTCTTTTTACAATCGTAAAGGGCCTACAATGTGTCAAGCTAAATGTGGAGATAAAATAAGACTCATTCTCTGCTCTATGCATCACTGCTTGGAACGAACACTAGGGAGAGTACAGTAGTAAATTGCTAGTCAGGAGGACCTTGAGCTTTTAAGAGGAAGTAAGAAGAAACAACAGAGAGTGAGGAAGGATCAAACAGCCAAGGATTATATAGCTACTGGAGGTCTCATCTCTGATGAAGATGGAAAGTGAGTTTGCTGTGAAGAAGGACCCAGGTGAGCAGGGTGGGTGGGCGAATGTGAGAGCCACTTCCCAGGGCCTCCAGGCTCTGAAGGGCCACAAACTTGACTTCCACCCCATACCCTGAGGTCAACTTGCCAGCGGTTACCAGTCCTGGAGTAAAAATGCTGAACTGTCTTTGCTGAGAACTTGCCACCCAACTTCCAGTCGTTACTGGCACAACTGACTCATGTCACCCCACATCCAGTGACCTGGCCACCCCAGGATGCCTTTGCCCATGGGGAAGCTCAAAAGGATCCTTCCAATGCTGGGTGGTATAGGGGTCAGACAGGAGAGTCCACACCTGTACTGAAGTTTTGAGTGTGGACCGGGCCAGTTGGAGCATCACCAAACCCCAATCTGGAGCAGGCATTCATGCTACATGGGACATATAAAATTTTATTTATTTTTGTTTGAGTTGGGGGTCTCACTCTGTTACCCAAGCTGGAGTGCAGTGGCACAATCACAGCTCACTGCAGCCTTGACCTCCTGGGCTCAGGCGATCCTTCCACCTCAGCCTCCCACCTCAGCTGGGACTACAGGCACACACCACCACATCTGGCTATTTTTTAAATTTTTTGTGAAAGCAGGGGTCTCGCTATGTTGCCCAGGCTAGTCTCAAACTCCACCTACACAAAAGGCAAGAAATATTGTCTCAGCCGGGCTCGGTGGCTCAGTCTGTAATCCCGCGCTTTGGGAGGCTGAGGTGAGTAGATTGCCTGAGCCCGCGGGTTCGAGACCCGCCTGGGCAAGCGAGACCTCATCTCTACAATAAATCAAAAAATTAGCCGGGCGTGGTAGTGCGCGCCTGTAGTTCCAGCTACTTGGAAGGCTGAGGTGGAAGGATCGCCGGAGCCCAGCAGGTCGAGGCTGTGGTGGCCGGGAGCGGCCACTGCACTCCAGTCTGGGAGACAGAGTGAGACTCCAACTAAAAAAAAAACAAAAACAAAAAAAACGCCGCAAAGAAAAAAACAAACAGCCCCATTAAAAAGTGGGCAAAAGACATGAAGAGATACTTCTCAAAAGAAGATATACAGGCAGCCAACAGACACATGAAAAAGTGCTCAGCCTCACTCATCATCAGAGAAATGCAAATCAAAACCACATTGAGATACCAATAAACCCCAGTGAGAATGGCGATCATTAATAAAACAAACAACAGTTGCTGGAGAGGATGCAGAAAAAAAGGAACTCTTCTACACTGCTGGTGGGAATGCAAACTAGTGCAACTTCTTTGGAAGACAGTGTGGCAATTTCTGAAAGAACTAGAAATTGACCTTCCATATGACCCAGTAATCCCCCTATTGGGAATATACCCAGAGGAAGTCAAATCATTCTACAAAGATACCTGCACACGCATGTTTGTTGCAGCTCTATTCACAAAAGCAAAAACATGGAACCATGCTGCCCATCGAAGCTGGACTGGATAAAAAATAATGTGGTACATATACACAATGGAAAATTATGCAGTCATAAAGAAGGACAAACATATGGACTTTGCAGCAACTTGGATGGATTTAGAGTCAATCATACTCAGTGATCTATCACAGAAACAAAGAACAGAGTACCATATGTTCTCACTCATAAGAGGACCTTGAACAATTATCATAATACTGTAAGAAAGGAATTGGCAGTAGTGGGAAACTGCCAGGGGAGAGGGGGTGGGATTGGCAGTTGAGGGAAACTGCCAAGGGAAGGAGGGGCATACTTCATCAACAAGGATACCTGCATAATGAACATTTGTATACCTAACCCTGAATTGTACCCCATATCTTTAAAATAAAATTAAAAAATTAAAATTAAAAAAACAGACTTAACAATAAAAAAAAAAGTATAGGCATACCTCAGAGATACTGCAGGTTTGGTTCCAGACCACCGCAATGAAGTAAATATCACAATAAAATGGGTCACAGTGTAATATAAAAGTTATGTTTGCATTATATTATAGTCTATTTGGTGTACAATAGCATTATGTCTAACAAAATGTATACACCTTAACTAAAAAATACTGTATTCCTAGAAAATGTTAACAATCGTCTGAGCCTATGGTGAGGTGTAATCTTCTTGCTGATGAAGGGTTTTACCTTAATGCTGATGGCTGCTGACTGATCAGGGAGATGGTTGCTGAAGGTGGCGGTGGCTGTGGCAACTTATTAAAAGAAGACAATGAAGTCTGACACGTCAATTGACTCTTCCTTTAACAAAAGATTTCTCTGTAGCATGTGATGCTGTTTAATAACACTTTAATCACAATAGAACTTCTTTCAAAATTGGAGTCAATCTTCTCAAACACTGCTGCTGCTTTATTAACTAAATTTTTGTAATCTTCTAAATCCTTTGCTGTTATTTTAACACACCTTCCCTTCACCAGGAGTAGACTATCTCAAGAAACCACTTGCTTTGTTCATCCATAAGAAGCAACTCCTGACAGGGCACAGTGGCTCACATCTGTAATCCCAGCACTTTGGGTGGCCAAAGCATGATAATTTCTTAAGCCCAGGAGTTCAAGTCCAGTCAGGGCAATACAAAAAGACCACTAACTCTACCAAAAAAAAAAAAAAAGTCAGTAGGGTATGGTGGTGCATACCTATAGTCCTGGCTACTCAGGAGGATGAGGTGGGAAGATTGCTTGAGCCCAGGAGTTTGAGGCAATGAAGTATGATTGTGCTACTGAACTCCAGCCTGGGCAACACAGCGAAACTCTGTTCCGATTTAAAAAAAAAAAAAAAGAAGCAGCAGCAACTCATCATATTTCATCATGAGACTGCAGCAATTCAGTAACACCTTCAGGTTTCACTTCTAATTTTAGTTATCTTGCTATTTCCACCACATCTGTAGTTGCTCCCTCCACTGAAGTCTTGAACCTCACAAAGGAATCCATGAGGGTTGGAATCAACTTCCTCCAAAATCCTGTTGATGTTGATGTTTCAATCCTCTCCTATGAATAATGAATGTTATCAAAGGGATCTAGAATGGTGAATCCTTTCCAGAAGGTTTTCTATTTACTACCTACACCCAGACACATCAAAGGAATCACTATCTACAGCAGCCATAGCTTTGTGAACTGTGTTTCTTAAATCATAAGATTTGAAAGTTGAAATTGCTCCTCAATCCATGGGCTGCGGAATGGATGTTGTATTAGTTAGCATAAAAACAATATTAATCTCCTTATACATCTCCATTAGAGCTCTTAGGTGGCTAGGTATATTGTCAACGAGCAGTAATATTTTGAAAGGAATCTTTTTCTAAGCAGTAGGTCTCAACAATGGGCTTAAAATATTCAGTAAACCATGACATAAACATATGTGCTGTCATTCAGACTTTATTCCATTGATAGGGTATAAGCAGAGTACACTTAGCATCATTTTTAAGCATCCTGAAATTTTTGGAATGGCAAATGAGCATTAGCTTCAACTGAAAGACACCAGCTGCATTAGCTTCTAAAGAGAGAGACAGCCTGTTCTTTGAAACCAGGTATTGACTTCCCCTCTCTAACTACAGAAGTCCTAGATAGCACTGTCTTCCAACAGAAGACTGTTTTGTCTACACTGAAAATTTGTTGTTTTATATAGCCACCTTCATCAAAGATCTTTGCTAGATCTTCTGGATAACTTGCTATAGCTTCTCTATCAGCACTTCTTGCTTTACCTTGTACCATGTTATAGAGATGGCTTCTTTCTTTAAACCTCATGAACTAAATAACCTCTGCTAGCTTCAAACTTTTCTTCTGCAGCTTCCTCACTTCTCTCAGCCTTCAAACAATTAAAGAGAGTTAGGTCATTGCTCTGGATTAGAATGTTGTGGTTGGTTTGATCTTCTATTCAGACCACTCGAACTTTCTCCATGTTCAGCAGTAAGGTTGTTTTGCTTTCTTTACATTTGTGTAGTCACTAAAGTAGCACTTTTAATTTCCATCAAGTACTTTTTTTTCCACTGCATTCACAACTTAGCTTACTATTTGGTGCAAGAGACCTAGCTTTTGGCTTCTCTCAGCTTTTAACATGCCTTCTTCACTAAGCTTAATCATTTCTAGCTTCTGACTTAAAATGAAAGACATGCAATTCTTTCTTTCACTTGAATGCTTTGAGGCCACTGTAGGATTGTTAATTGGTCTCATATCAATATTGCTGTGTCACAGAGCATAAGGAGGTCCAAGGAAAAGGAGACAGACAGGAGAATGGCTGGTGGGTGGAGCAGTCAAAACACACACAACATTTACCAGTTAAGTTTGTCGTCTTATAGGAGTGTGGTTCATGGTACTCCAAAACAATTATAACAGTAAGATCAAAGATCACTGATCACATAACAAACATAATCATGAAAACATTACAAGTATGGCAAGAATTACCAAAATGTGATACAGAGACACAAAGCAAACACTTCTTGTTGTTGGAAAAATGATGACCTTTGCTTTGCTTGCACAAAGCAAGGTTGCCATAAACAATCTTCAAAAAACAAATTATAAAGTACAATAAAGCAAAGTACAATAAAACAAGGTATGCCTATATTATTATTACCCTAAATGAGAAAATACTACATACATTAAAGAACAGTATTTTGGGTTTTTTTTGCATTGGAGTCTCACTCTGTTGCCCAGGCTGAAGTGCAGTGACACACTCACAGCCACCCCATCGTCAACCTGCTGGGCTCCGGCGATCCTTCCGCCTCAACCTTCCAAGTAGCCAGAGCTACAGAAACACGCTAACACAACCAGCTAATTTTTTATTTTATTTTATTGTAGAGACGAGGTCTCACCAAGTTGATCGGGCTGGTCTCGAATCAGTGGCTCAGGCAATCCACTCGCCTCAGCCTCCCAAATTGCTAGGATTACAATCTGAGCCACCGAAGGAACAGTATTTTCAAATGCTATAAAAATTTAGAGAACAGGAGAGCTCTTAAAAATTAAAAATGTGATAGAAAAACTTAGAAACTTGAAAGGGGTTTGAATACACAGTTAAAGAAAAATCCCAGAAACAAGGACAAGAGACAGAGTAATGAAACATAGGAGAGAAATGATAAGGAGTTCCAAAAAGCAAGAATAGAGGGAAACAGAAGAGAAACCCAAAGAAAGAAAATTTTCCATATTGAAATACAGGAGTTTCTAAAGTAAGAGGATCCACTTAAGTTCAATATTAGTGATAAAAATGGAACCCAACAAAGATTTGTTTCCATAAAATGTCAGACCACTTTGGTTTAAAAAGAAAAAAAGAATCCTGCCAGGTGCAGAGGCTCACGCTTGTAATTCCAGCACTATGGGAGGCAGAGGCAAGAGAATTACCTGAACCCACAGGTTCGAGACCAGCCTGGGCAACTTGATGAGACCTCGCCTCTACAATAAATTTAAAAATTATCCGGGCATGGTGGCGCGCGTATGTGGTTCCAGCTACTTGGAAGGCTGAAGCAGAAGGATCACCTGAGCACAGCAGGTCAAGGCTGCGGTGGCTGTGAGTGTGCCACTGCACTCCAGCCTGGGCAACAGAGTGAGACTCTGACTCAAAAACAAAAAAGAAAATCTGGTGGGTTTTAACCTACTATAGAAGCAATAGATTACCATCGCAGAGAGTGGAAAGGGTCACACAAACCAAATTTTGCATCACATTATGAAAGAACTCAACATACAAGTATGTTCTGCACTGGTTAGCACCATACTTAAGCATTTTAAACTAGGAAACACTTCTTCCCTAGGTAAAGGGAAGATTTTCCACTTGAAAGATCTATTGATATAAAACAGGATAAACACCAAACAGAAGCAAAGTTTGCAGGGTTTGGGGGGAATAACAGCAACTCAAGTAAGTTAAAATACAACAGAGCAGTGCCATCAATATTTTGAAGAAAAATTATTCTCCAATTTAAGATTTTCGAGTATTCCAAGCTATTTGCCTCCCTCCCATCTTCCCTTTCAGGGAACTACCGGAGGAGGTAATTTTTCAAAATGAATAAACAAAGAATGAGAGAGACATGGCATCTAGGTACAGGAGCTTCAGCAGAGGAATGCATCAAATGGAATCTCCAGGATGATCATCAGGAGACATCCCATGACAGCAAGTGAGTACAAGTCCTAGAGTACAACCTGTCCTGACTGGAGCAGACAAGGAGGCACTGAGAGAGACACCCAGAATGCCAGATGCCAGATGTTTCAATGTACAGAAAGGAGATTTACAGCAATGGAAAAAGAGCCTGGGAGAGACTTAGTTTTAAGTATGTAAAACAACAACAACAAAAAACCATAAAGCAAAACAAGACAACAAACTCTGGAGAAATAAAAAAGTTAAAATGCATTAGTTATGGTTCAGCTGCAAATATGTTTCTATAGTCAGAGTAAGATAAACAACCATAACTATATTGGGGGAAGAAGAAAAAGGAAAGTATGTGTTTTGTGATTGGAAAGAAGAAGTAAGAAAAGAGAGTGGTGAAGTGAAATCCTTACCTTCCACTTAGGCAAGTTAAGAAATAACATTTGGGCAACCTCCACCTCCAGCCATGATTTAATAACTGGTATTGGACTAGGCCTCTCACTGGAAACATCTAAAAACCTGGACAATACATATGAAACAGTTGTTTGGAAATTGGGAAACAGGTTGCCCAGAACCACAGGAAAGCCCTACAAACCAGCTTTTTGCCAGGAAACATTTACTTGACCCCAGTACAAGAAAGGGAAACCCAAGCAAAGCACAAAAGTCTCAGTGAGCTCAGGAGAAACAGAGCAGAATTCAAGGAGACTGAGGCAGCTAGAATTTGCAAAATACTAGAAAGAAAGTAGCTGTACACTTTAGAGAGCTATAGCTTTCTCTGGGCCAGGCCAGGATTGGTGTGCAGGATAGCAGGAAGCTCCATGTCTGGGAATGAACTCTAGATCAGGATGGCCAAGAGTTTATTTACATATAGGGAGAATGGGTAAACCAGAAAATACACAAAGAGTAATAGCAGCCAGATTTCTCATTTTCAGAAAAGGGAGTCGCATATATCAAGAAGAATTCTACAATAAATCTATGAAATTAGACTAGAATTCAAAGCGTGGATAAATGCCTTTTAATGTACACACAGAGATATGTAATTGTGTATACATGTATACCCATATTCACGTATGTGTGTAGATATATATGTATATGTATAAAATACTTAAAAACATTTCCTAGCTCTGTCCTCTGAGAGGGTCTAGAAGCAATGAGATCTTAGTAGCAATGAACACATTTAGCACCCAGCTCCTGGTTCTCAGTACCATTTTCCACTTAAAGGAACATGGTTCCTTAGAGAAGTGGCTGAACATAAGGCTGGGAAATGAAAAATAAAAGATGAGCCTGGAACATCGTTTCACCTGAAAGTGCTCGAAGAATGACAGGAATATTAAAAAAACAACAACAACAACAACAAAACAAATGTCAGTTTAAAGGGGTTCCCTTCAAAGGCCAAGTCTGGGATAATTTTAGTATATAACACTTAAAGCATAATAAAATTATTTAGGATATAATGAATTATAATCTTTTAAGTAAAATATGAACCCATGAGTCCATTCTGACATAAATGAATGAATGAATGAATTGGGGAAAAAGGAAAGCATCCTATGTTGGAGGAATTTTTTTAAAAATCACCATTTGGCAATGATCACGATGGTAATTCAGTCAAGAATCCTCAATAAATGTAAAATCTGGTGGATAAAAGCTTGATGAGAAACTGCACATTTACCATAGTCTCGAAGAATCTTCTGAAAAATATCTATTCATACTTATTAACTTTATAGGGAAGAAATCGAGAAAGATCATGTAAACCAGGTGATAAAAGTTAACATCACCAGTAATGAGACAAATTGACATGTGTGCTTCCTGATATGATGCACTGAGAAGAATACAACATCATTTCCATGTTATTCCTGCCAAAAATGTATAAACCATAATGAAAACCAGACAACCCAAAGTAACTGCCTTATGCTCTTAAAAATAAATGTCAAAGATATGAAAGACAAGAAATGATTGAGGAACTATTCCAGATTAAAGGAGACAAAGAAACATGACAATTAAATTCAACACAAATCCTGGATCGGCTCCTAAACCTACAGAGGACATTACTGTGATAATCAGCAAAATTTTAATGGGGTCTGTAGATTAGATGGTGATACAGATCAATGTCAATTTCCTGATTCTGAGAATTATATTGTAGTTATGTAGGAGAGTATCCACTTGTTTTGAGGAAATACACACAGAAGTATTAAAGGATAAAGGGGCATCATGTCTACAATTTATTTTCAAACAGTTCAGAAATACTAACTGAATCTGGGTAATCTGGAGAAGGATGTATGGGAGCTCTGTGTATTATTTCTGTAACTTCTATGAAAATGTACAATTATTTCAAAATAAAAAATTTAAAAATGTTTCAAAACATTCCTATCAATTCAGGTAGACAATAATTCATTAGTGAAAAGTTTTTAAATGGATTGTTCAGTTCTGAATTCATCTCCAAACCCAGTTAATCTATAAGGAGTCATTACATCTATTTTAAAATAAGTACTTCTTCCTCTTTTTTTTTTTTTTTTTTTTTAGTTGTAGTCCCACTTGATCGCCCAGACTGGAGTGCAGTGGCCACTCCCAGCCACCGCAGCCTCGACCTGCTGGGCTCCGGTGATCCTTCCGCCTCAGCCTTCTGAGTAGCCGGAATTACAGGCGCGCGCTACCACGCCTGGCTGATTTTTTTGATTTATTGTAGAGATGAGGTCTCGCCTGCCCAGGCGGGTCTCCAACCCGCGGGCTCAGGCAATCCACTCACCTCAGCCTCCCAAGGCACGGGATTACAGGCTGAGCCACCGAGCCCGGCTTACTTCTTCCTTTTTTAATATATGCCAGGAACTACGTGAGGGCCCCAAGGGAAAAAGAAGGAGTGGTAACAAAAAGAGAAATAACTCAGTCCTCTTCATCAGTAACCTTATAATTTAGTATAGTAGGGAATGAATATATGAAAGACTACCAGCATCCTTCGTTAAATAATTATCCTACGGAAATTAACTTGCACATGTCTACAATCATATAGCCTTATTTTTAAAAATAAAGTTACAGTCATCTCTTGGTATCTGTGGGGGACTGGTTCCGGGACACCACTCCACCACCATACCAAAACCCTGGGGTTCTCAAGTCCCTTGACATACAATGCCTAAAATGGTGTAGTCTTTGCATATAACCTGCACAATTCTCCCAGATACTTTAAATCATTTCTAGATTACTTATAATACCTAATACAATGTAAATGCTATCTATGTAAATAGCTATTAAACAGTATTTTTAAAATTATTATTTTTTAATGTTGTGCTATTTATTTTTCAATCATCTTCTACCTGCATTTGATTGAATCCATTGATGCAGAACCAATGGATACGGAGGCAAACTGTACTTTGAAATGATTTTTTTCCTTAAAAATTGTATACCCCTTCTTCCCTCCCCTCCCCTCCTTTCCTCTCCCTTCCCTTCCTTTCTTTTCTTGAGACAGCTCTTGCTATGCTGCCCAGGCAAGAGAGCAGTGGCTATTCACAGGTGCAATCATAGCACATTGCAGCCTCAAACTCCTAGGCTCAAGCCATCCTCCTGCTTTAGCTTCCTGAGTGGCTGGGACTACAGGCACATGCCACTGTGCCCAGCTGCTGTTCTCGTGGTCTGTTTTTCTATCACTAACTCAATACTACTGTTGCTCAATAGTCCTTTGATTGCAATAGAGCCACATCAGGGCTACTGTCAATTTCCCTTGCAATATGATCAGCAACTACCCATCTTCATTTGTCTTGTACCTATCCCTGCTCTATATGACATCACAAAGATTATGGCCAGTCTTGACAACTCTGAAATTCTTTAAATTCATTTAAAGAAACTAATCCCAACAGGCCTCTAATTCTCTATCAGTCATATTGCTCATTCTTCTTGATAAAGAATACTTAAACCAAACAAGACCTCAGTAGTTCTGTTTCTTCTCTGAAGTTCTTACTTCAAACCAATTTTAAAATCCTTTTTGGTTGATCTTGGAATGCTCCAAAAGAGCATCCTTCTTCATGCATAGCTTACTCTTCATATATATCCTTCCTTCTAACTGTTCTTTTAGCCTCTGAGCTCAGAGAGCTATCTAGCCAGGCAAACCAAGTTTTTAAAGACAACTCTTTCCTTCCCATTGAGATTATTAGATATAGAAATATTTTTACAAATATCTTTTAGATGTATTGTTTGCTCTATAAGTCTCTCATTCTGAAAGTCACAATCACATTTATAGTCTTGGTTATGGATCATGTTTATCTTTGCTCTGGTCTTTCCCAAATCTTTCTTGAAGTCAACAGAATGTGTCTGATAAGTCTCAGCATTCTCTTTACTTCTTTTTTCATTAATTATTCCTTATTATTCACAATTAAGAGTAGACACTCTGCTTCCAGAATCACTTAGACATCTGAAGTCCTGAATAATTTTATCTCTTTGTAAATTTTGTAGGCTGAACTAGCAAAGCATGTCTTCCAAACTATTCTGCAAATCTGTAATATAGTCCCATTAACAATGACTTCTTTTAAGTTTGATTCCTACTCAAATAACTCGACTATTGTAGACAACCCTTAGGGTTGTACATTTCTATAAATGTTCTTTCTTTTCCTCATTCCTTTTGATAGAGCCATTTTAAAAATAAAGTATATGATCTACTCCAAATACAAAATCCACCTAAAATTCATGGATCACATTTACAGTCACAATCTGAATTCTTTCAGAAATCTCTGCCTTTATATAAATTAAGGAATATGAACGTGGAAAGTTGATATATAAATAGCAAATGAGAGGTATGAGAACCAAAAATCATAGTATCTAGAATTACTGAAAAAGACTTTCCTTTTTTGTTTATTTGGTCTTTTTAGACTCAAGAAGTCTTATGAAAAAGAATTAGAAGGATTTACAATAAGAACTGTATACCAATTATGAAAAAAATTAAAGAAGTTTCCTCTGACTGAATAAATTAGCTAAAATTATGTGGATGTCCTCCAACATGCCATTAAATAGTCCACCTATAGATAAACAAAAAAAGAATGCAGGTATAGGCAGGCCCAAGTAACAAGTAATTAATCACGAGTACTTTGACATATGCCTCAAGGAGCCAATGCCAGAAAACACAGGCTCCTGTAAAGTCTTTTTAAAAAATCAGATGGAATATATAGGGACAGTACAAAAGTGACAATCATTACTGACTACCAAACCAAGCCATTGTAACTATTACATTATGTTTTAAAACTAAAGGCAATTCATCTAGATGCTGATGATAATAGTTCAACAACTTAGTAGCAACTGCCAGAGTGGCTTGCCAAAGTTTCCTGTAATAGTTTTTACTTTCTTGCTTTGCTAAAATGCAAATATTCTTGAATTATAAATTGCTTAAACAAAATGATTTTTTCTAGTAAAATATCTTAAAAGGAACACCGTCAGCCAGGCTCGGTGGCTCAGCCTGTAATCCCGCGCCTTGAGAGGCTGAGGTGAGTGGATTGCCTGAGCTCGCGGGTTCGAGACCCGCCTGGGCAGGCGAAACCTCATCTCTACAATAAATCAGAAAAATTAGCCGGGCGTGGTAGCGCATGCCTGTAGTTCCAGCTACTTGGAAGGC
>CAUYQG010043121.1:0-11907 GCA_963574415.1 Tarsius wallacei | reverse complement strand
GTGTGGTGGTTCAAGCCTGTAATCCCAACACTTTGGGAGGCAGAGGGGAGAGATTGCCTGAGTCCACAGGTTTGAGACCAGCCTGGGCAACTTGGGGAGATCTCGTCTCTACAATAAATCAAAAAATTAACTGGGCATGGTAGCACATGCCTGTAATTGCAGCTACTTGGAAGGCTGAGGTGGAAGGATTGCCTGAACCCAGCAGGTCAAGGCTGCGATGGCCATGAATGCGTCACTGCCAGGCCTGAGTGTCACCCAGCCTGGACGACAGCATGAGAATCCAACTCAAAGAAAAGCAAATAAAAAACCCCAAAATCATCACTGAGAGAGTGGAGCAGGTTAACGCAGTGGGAGGCCAGAGGGAGAAGGCTCGGCCTTAGGTTGGGAAGAGAGGGAAGTTTGTAGAAGAAATAGAAATAAACTGAGCATCAAAGGAAAGTTTCAACAAATGTAGGAGTGGAAAAAAAATTAAAACCCATACCCAAAGGGTGAAGGGAAGTCTAAGGGGTAATCAGACAGCATCCGCTGAGACCAAAAACCAGGTAGAATCAGGTGCTGGGAATTAACTGAGGTGAGCAGTGCCGAACAAAAGCGGGAGTGAGTTTGTCCAGAACTTTCTCTTTGTGATGCGCATAAGGAAAGCTGTGGTCCCTCCAAGGCTCTACTTTGTAGAGCTATGTAGTACCAGTTCCCCAGGTACATCCTCTCCACTCACATCCTGACCCGTATGACGATCCCATTCCTGTTCTGGCTAGCTAACATCTATCGAGCCGCTAACTGTGTGCCAAGTACTGTGCTACCTGTATTATCTCCATCACTGTGCAATGAAATTGGTGTCATTATTCCCATATTACATATAAGGAAACTAGGCTTAGAGAGGTGAAGCAAATCGCTGAAGATCGCATATCAAGTAAGTGGCGGGCATAGGTTTGTGTGACGCCAACATCTGTATCTGTAATGACAATGGAGTCTGTCCTCCACGTAGTCTTTTACTTGTCAACTGGATTGTCACAAAAGCTAGCATCTGATGAATCAAATTTTCTGCCTCCGCTAAGAAAATGACCTGCAATGACAGACCACTTACATTGGTTGAGGGGAATGGGCTGTGGGTGATAAACCCATACAAATTTCTGGAAAAAGTCGGTATAAAATAAAAGACATGCCAAGCCTAAAAAAAAAAAAAAACCTTCCATCAGATTTTTTGGCCTACATTTTCATCTTTTGGGTCTGAGCTCTTGAAATTGCTACAGTCTCCTGTGTTCATTTGCAAAACTTCTCACCACAGCATTATTGCCTTGGCGAATGCTTTTGAAAGCAAAAGAGCATCTATATTTAGCACAGAAGGTCAAAAAGAAACCTCTAAATAGAAAACTATGTGTGCTTAAACTTATGTCTCATTTAAATATGAAGATAAATCTAAACACTCTTTGGTGTCAACATTTCAACCTCGTAAATTAGAAACAACCACAGTAAATGCATCAGGCAGCGTTTAAGCTAATTTTTTTTTCCTAATTATAAAGCATGGGTCTGAAATCATTTGCGTTGATTTACCCAATTTCCCATTGTCAAGTTCTGTGTCTATGCTTGATGTGATTATGTTAATGTGCTAATTAAGTTTGGTGTCCTTTATTGTACTGGCTGCTGCCGGCAAAATAGGAAAACGTTAAGAGAAGTATGTTTTCCTTGAATGTGGCCTGGAATAAACAGTGCAAATGCCCTGAGAGGGCAGGAAATGTTATCTTTTGGGTTGAACCGCCTTAGATGCAATTTAATTTGAACAATTGCACGCATTTACGAGGTGCAAGAAGCCAATGGAAAAGGGCATTCAAGCTGTGTAGCATGACTTGCTTTCACATCAGAATGGAAGCAACTGTGTTCGTGCCTGCATGTGGGCCACAGTGTTTTGGGGGGCACCATAGGGAGCAAACACGGAAAATATCCTGCTTGTATATTTCACCCAAGGCCACCTTTAACTCAAATTTATATTTTGCTCTATTTTTTTCTGACTCAATTTATGCAGACATTTTCATTGTTTTGCATTTGATATTGCTTCTGATTTTCATTTTGAGATGCTAGAAAAAGGCCTGGGGCCCAGGTTTGTCTGAGATAATGCATATTTCCTAAAAGACACAGAGTCGATTGTCTCAATTTGCAAATTAAACGATGACATGATACTTTGCTAATTTTTAATTTTAATTTCATATTACTGAAAGAGCTCTTTTAGATGTAGATTTCTATCACACAACACTCTTATGCATATATTAGTTAAGCTTTTCTTGAAACCAGATTACAATCAGAGTCATTCTTCTGAATCACTTTCAACCCAGTGTCCATGCTTTTCCTTACAGTATCAAGGTCTGGACCAACAAAAGGGTAGATAATGAAATAGCTCTCACAGGTGTCCCAGTGCTGTCTCCAAGACATTCTGCAAGACTTGATGCTGAACTTTCTTGATCTTACTAGAATGGCCATCCAAAGATTTTTAGTCTAAGTTATGCAGGCAGAGAGAATAACATTTATGCCAATGTGACAATGACCTCTCCAACTGTAAGCCACTACCTGATTTCAGAGATGTGTATCCCAGAGTCCATGAGACACTGTAGCATCACTTTCCTCTTAGCATTGTGAGAAATAACCTTAGCGTTGTTGTGAGAAATGGCACTTAGTAAGCATTCAATAAATGATAACTATGAGTTGGATGAAGCTGGAGGCCATTGTCCTTAGTGAACTAACTCAGAAACAGAAAGCCAAACACCACATATTCTCACTTATATGAGGGAGCTAAACAACAGGTACTCATGGACATAAAGGTAGAATAATAGACACTGGGGGAACTAAGAGGGGGGAGGGTGGGGAGGAGGAGTGAGAGCTTTAAAACGACCTATTAGGTACAATGTTAACTATTTGGGAAATGGAGACACTGGAAGCCCAATCCCCACAATTTCATAATATGCTCATGTAGCAAACATGCAATTGTATTCCCTGAATTGAAAAAAAAAAATGATAGCTACTAGTAATGCTATTCTAATGTTAGGGATGACTTGGATACATAAATTATTGAATAATTAAGGCAATAAATTATACTCAGACTTCAGTTAAGGGTATTTTAGAAGTGTTTCTGCTTGATCTCTAATCAATGGAAAATTGAGACCACAGTTTACACCAAATTAGGCAGGTAATTGTGGGGTCTTGAGTGTCCACTTGGAATAAATATTCAGCCAGATATATTGGTCATGGTTAACCCAGGTCAGTTCACCAGCAATGACTTTGGTGTATGGCTTCATTATGGCAAAATCATTGTTGTAGCCATTTTGGCTATTGGTCCAGAGGTATAAGATATGGACAAAGATTTTTATGTCCTAAAAAGTAGGAACATTTCACTACTACGTATCACTAGAATGGCTAAAATACACAACACTGATAACACCAAATGCTGGCAAGGGTGTGGAGAAACAGGAACTTTCATTCATTGCTGGTGGGAATGCATAGTGGTACAACCACTTTGGGAGGCAAAACAAACATATTCTTTCCATTATGACCCAGGAATTGCACTCCTTGGTCTTTGCCCAAATGAGTTGAAAACTAATGTCCACACAAAAACCTGTACATGGATGTTTATAGCAGCTTTACTCATAACTGCCAATAAGTTGGAAATAACCAAGATGTTCTTCAGTAGTTGAATGGATAAAGAATTCATGGTGGTACATCCAGACAATATTCTTCAGCACTATAAAGAAGTGAGCTATCACACCGTGAAAAGATATGAAGGAAAATTCAATGCATATTACAAAGTGAGAAAAAAAAGACAATCTGAAAACTCTACATCTTGCCTGGTTTCAACTAAATGATATCTGGGAAAGGCAAAACTATAGAGAGAATAAAAAAAAAATTGGTTGCCAGGTACTAGGGAGAGAGAGAGATGAATAAATAGGTAGATAAGTTTTAGAGCAGTGAAGCTATTCCCTATGATAATATATTAGTGGATACATCTCATTGTATACATTTGTCCAACTCATAGAACGTACAGCACCAAGAATGAACTCTAATGTAAACTATGGACTCTCTGGATAAGAATGATGTGTCAGGTATGTTTATCGATTGTAACAAATGTACCATTCTGATGGGGGGATGTTGATAGTGTGAGTGGCTACCTGTTGATAATACGGGTGGGGGTACGTGGGAATTCTGTCTTCTTTTCATTCAATTTTCTGTGAACCTAAAACTGCCTTAAAATAATGCCTATTTTTTTTCAAAAGTAGAAACATTTCTAAATTAAAGTAGACTAAAGAGACATAAAGGGCCATGATAACTAAATGCAACAAGTGATCCTGAATTGAACCCTGAACCAGAATTGTCTTTTTCTAAAAAGAACAATTTTGGCATAATTGGAAAAAAATAAATAAGGTTCATGGCTTAGATAATCATATCAACAATAGTTCCTTGATTTGATAATTATAATGTGATTATATAAGAGTGTTCTTAGGAAATACATATAAGTATTCAACAAAAAGGGCAATACTGTCTCCAATTATTCTCAAATGGTTCAGAAACAATAATATAAATATAAAGAGAGGAAATGATAAAGCAAATATAGTAAAATGTTAACAGTTGGGGTGAAAGGCTTGTGATAGTTCTTTTTACTATTTTTACAGCTCTATTTTAAGCCTCAAATTATTTTAAAATAAAAAAATGAATAATTGGGGAAACAAACCACTTTAAAGGAAATAAAAAGTACATAAAGAGTAACTCATCTTGAGCCAGTGACAGTGTTCTGAAGTCCCTTCCTGACTTGTTCATGATCAACATGCACGTCATAGAATTATAATCAATAGTGTTTACTTCTTTCTTTCCGTCTTTTTAAAAACTGAACATTATTTCATATTAACAATCTCTGCATTGGTCAAGAGCAAAGACCTGCTGCTTTCTGGAGACATTTCAGGATCCCACCCTGTGACTGTGCCTTGGTGGTTTAGTGACATTCCTGTTGCTAAAAATGTTTATTACATCTCAGTCATTTATCATTCCTTAGTGTTTTACTTTATTCTACAAAAAATAGTGTCAGTGTTTTTACTGTTACTAATTTTAAAGCCTGCCCACCCTGCTCACCTCCACCTTGTTTTTCTGCAGGCTTCAACTCTTCCTCTAGTCATTACAAGGTGCATTCGATCAGTTACCAGTGAAACCCCAGTGACCATTTTTCAGAGCAATCAGCCTACTGGCTGCTGCCATCTGTTAGTAGATGCATAGACTTGATTTTGAATCTTGACCATGTCATTTGCTAGCTATCTGATCTTAGGCAAGTTATTGAATTTCTCCTAGTCTCTGTTTCTGTTTACTTTATTTACTCAAGCCCTTCTCAAAAACCTGATTATATACCTTGCTCTACATATGTTAACCAATGTTCAGATACCTGCTGACTCTATTTTTTGTTTGTTTGTTTTCTCTGTTTACAGAAAGCCTCCTCAATTTCATTCCAATTTACTTCACTAAGTTAACAAGGGACGTTATATTTCAAGTCTCTATGCTAAAATGGAAAAACATTATCAGCAGGGTGGGCTCTATTTTGCATATATTAATACTCTGGGATTGAATGAGCAAGAATTTTGGAGTGAAGTTAATCTGGGTTCACAGATTTAGCTATGTCATTTATCATCTGTGTTACCTTAGGCAAATCATTTAACCTCTCTGAATATTTGTCACCAGGTCTATAAAATGAGAATAATAATAACTACATTTAAGAGTTTCATTAAAGAGTTAAATTATATATTTAACAGTTTTGCAATTTTGTAGTCATTTTATAGATAAGACACTGCATATTTATGTAGACCTAGATATTCACATAAATATGCAAGTTATATAGTTGTCTATAGATTGTATTATTACAGTTGGAAGTCAGACAAAAATGCTGTTTAGGGAAGTCAGTGGCTATTTACCTCAATGAGTGACTGTTCCCCTTGATCTGAAATCTTGTTTTTGTTTTTGTTTTGTTTTTTTCTGTTTTTTAATTCAAGCAGAGTTCATCAGTTCATGAGGGACAAACTGAACTGACCTAATGTCAGTTTATTTTTATTTATTTTTTTTTTAATTTTTATTTTTTTTGAGTTGGAGTCCCATTCTGTTGTCCAGGCTGGAGTGCAGTGGTATGCTCACGGCCACCCCAGCGTTTGCCTGCTGGACTTTGGCGATCCTTCTGCTCAGCCTTCTAAGTAGCCAGAACTACAATCGCACGCTACCACACCCAGCTAATTTTTTAAAAAAATTTTATTGTAGAGACGTAGTCTCACCAAGTTGCCTGGACTGGTCTCGAACCTGCGGGCTCAGGCAATCCACTCGCCTTGGCCTCCCAAAGTACTGGGATTATAGGCTGAGCCACCAAGCCCAGCCCAGTTTATTTTTAATACGGAACGTAAAAGGTAAGGGTACACCAGAGTGAATCCATGGGTTGGTCAGCTCATCATCTCTTACAGAAAAATCTCCTCAGGAAGTCAGATTACAGGGTGTGTGTGTGTGTGTGTGTGTGTGTTTGTGGTGTTGCCAGAAGTGGAGTGACAAGAGATTAGAAAGATGGCCCTATGGCCCCCATCACTGAGTCCTAACAGCCTCACGTTCCCTGCATCAAAGGGGAAGAACCAGCCATGGGATTAAAGATCACTTGAGTCCTGGACATGTTTTGTTTTTTCATGTTCCTTGGCAAAGTTCTTCAGAGACTATTTTTTTCTCTTGACAGAGAATTTCTCAAGTATCTTTGTTTGCTTCTTTTTTGTTTTTTTTAATTGTGACTTGTAACAAGCCTTTATTCTTGTGACTTGTGACAAGCCTTTATTCTTTTTTTAAAAAAAAATGTCTTCATCTTTACAGGTCTTGTTTAGATCTTTTAGCTCTAGGTTTATTTTGTTTGTTTTTTTTTATTGAAGAAAGATCTTCTTTTAAGTCACAACTTCAACTTCAAACAATTTTATCCATTTTGTGCTGATTTCAGGTATCTTGACTTCAGTTTCCTGCTGCTGTGGTCAGAAGTTCAGAAACAGCTTCAGAAACCATTGTGCCAATTCAGCAAACAACTACCTCTCTTTTTGAGCACCGTGAACAGGGTGACTGGGAAAACTCCTAATTAGGAATGAACCTAGGCCCAGAAAAAAAAGAAAAACATGAGGGTGTCAAGGCACTTCAGTGTCTGAGACATGTCACAGTCAGCAAGGCTGCTAATGTCCTGTAGTTTCTCCATTGACCAAATTCTTATGAGTTGTACAAACTAACTACTGTACAAGAGCACTACAGGGACCTCACAGGAACAACAGCAGATAATTCTCACAGTGACTATTGGGATTGTCAGTGATTTTCCCATTCCAGTATACCATGAAATGAGTATGATTTGGTACATACATATTCTGGCTGGGCTCGGTGGCTCAGCCTGTAATCCCGCGCCTTGGGAGGCTGAGGTGAGAGGATTGCCTGAGCCCGTGGGTTCGAGACCCGCCTGGGCAACTTGGCGAGACCTCATCTCTACAATAAATTTTTTAAAAAATTAGCCGGGTGTGGTAGCACGCACCTGTAGTTCTGGCTACTTGGAAGGCTGAGGCAGAAGGATCGCCGGAGCCCAGCAGGTCGAGGCTGCGGTGACCAGGAGTGTGCCACTGCACTCCATTCTGGGCGACAGAGTGAGACTCCAACTCAAAACAAACAAACAAACAAAAAACCATACATATTCTGTTTAAATTATAAGTTTAGAAACTCAACTGATAAAGTAGAGAGCAGGTGAGGGTTTGTGTTTTCTTCTCTTCAATGATGCAGTATGTTAAAGGTTAACCAACAGTGGGGTGGGAATGAGAAGACCCCAGTCCTGTCTTTGCTATTATCCCACATTCTTGATTTTTCTTTGTAACTAGAATTTGACTTATAATCATGTATAAGACTGAGAAATCCAGACCTAGAGAAATGTGCCATTTTCCATTTCTCATCATTGTCTGATTGAGAACACAAGGGAGCAGGGAGAAACCCCCATCTGGCAGGTCAGGAAGGAGTGGGTGTTCCCACTTTTAGTCGTCTAGGAGAGTTTCCAGTCTTAAATCAGAAAATGAGGTGGGCTCTGGATTGGGTAATGGAAGATCCTTCATTCTGGGCACTGGAAGAGATCTGGACTCTTGGACTCTTGATTTAAGACTTGGTGAGGACTAGAGTACCTGGGTGGTGAGGGGTGTACTCTTGGAGGCAGACCAAGCAAGTGGTATCAATATGCCTCTTTGCTGTTGTTTTTTATTTTTGTTTTGAGTCAGGGTCTCACTCTGTTGCCCAGGCTGGAGTGCAGTGGCATGATCACAGTTCACTGCAGCCTCGACCTTCTGGGCTCAGGTGATCCTTCCACATTAGCCTCCCTAGTAGCTGGGACTACAGGTGTGCACCACCATGCCGGGCTAATTTCTTAATTTGATTTAATTTACTTTAATTTATTATTATTTGTTTAGAGACAAGGTCTCGTTGTGTTGTCCAGGCTGGACTTGAACTCCTGAGCTCAAGCAGTCCTCCTGCCTCAGCCTCCCAAAGTGCGGAGATTACACTCCTGAACCACCACATCCAACCCCAACATGCATCTTTGACTTGGTTTGAGTTGACTTGATTTTCAATTGCTAGCAAGTTGGTTTTCAGCACAACTCGCAGATGGATTAGCAGCACAGGGAGATGTGAGTTTCTGGAGCAGTCAGCAGTTACTGTAGTCATAGCTGGAGCTACTTCTGGGTTCTGGCCCCACATGCAGGTGATGAGAAGGAATAGAAATGGGCCTTTGTAAGGGAAGAGAGCAGAGAGTGCTCTGAGGTTGATCCAGGATAGCAGCCACAGTGTTCACAGCAGTGCCCATAGAGCAGAAATTGGGCAGGGTCACCCGAAGAGATGAGTGCTGACCAGGAGGGAAGGCTGAACTAGATGTGGCAGGGACACGGACAACAGGGGTGGCAAGAGGCAACCAGGACGAATGTTTGAGAAATCCAAATTCCTTGAGGAGCCCCAGAGATGCCTGGGGGTGGAAACCTTGTGCAAACTAGAGTTCCTCCTAATAGGGTAGGTGGATATTTATGTTTTACTTTGAGACAAAACAATGAAGTGATTGATCACTTCTCCTTCCCTCCAACCCACATCAATTGCTCCACCTCACCCAGGATGTTAACGCAGGACCCATTTGTTCATCTCTTGCTCTTAATTTCATTTTTCTATCTAGAGACAGGGTCTTATTCTGCCACCCAGGTTGTAGTGCAGTGGCACCATCATCCCTCACTGCATCCTCGAATTCCTGGCTCCAAGCAATCCTCCCACCTCACCCTCCTGAGTAGCTGGGACTACAGGCATATGCCAGGACACCAGCTAATTTTTGTATTTTTTGTTGAGATGGAGTCTCACTATGTTGTCCAGACTGGTTTTGAACTCATGGTTGCAAACCATCCTCCTGCCTCAGCCTCCCAAAGTGCTGGAATTATGGGGGTGAGGCACTGAGCCCAGTGCGACTCCCTAATACATACAAATAAGCAGGGAGAATGAGAACATTTCGAAGGTGTACCTCTAAATTATGTACAAGATGGTTTTTAGAGTACACCTCTAAAATTCTATGACTCTGTGTTTAAAATAGACAGGCATTCAAAAGACCAAAATCTAACCCCTCAATGACTTGGATTGAGTGTTCCCCAAATAATTTTTCTTAAACATGAACATGCTTCCCTAAAAGTACAACCTACAGGAAGAGAAGTCGTCCTCACCTGTCTTTTGTTTGTGGTAATTTGCATGCTAACGATTGAGCAGTCCCAGACCAGTCGGTTGGATAATGAGCTTGGTCAAGCCGTGTTGTTTCAGGGTAACCATTGTGGACACCAATGGAATGTTGAATATCACTTGGAGAGAGAGATTAATCATTAGCGAGCCCCACCAATCCACTTGGCATTTCTAAGCAAAAGATTACCTCTTTATACATAACAGAAGAAAAGATCAAATACACATACTTAGCATTATTACCCGCTCAAATGTCCTGATCATTATATTATGCTGAAAAAGATTGTTCTTATTTGTGAGGGTGGTTTCCAAAATGAATTTATACAACAGGAAAGTGACCAGTTATTAAAATCTGAATAATTTCGTATATATGGCACTTCTTCACTAATCAGACCAAGTGAAAAATGCCCAAACAGGAGAAATAATGGTGTGAAAATGATTTGAAAGTCAGAAGGTGCTGTATATAAATTAAGCATTCCTGTAATTACCATTAGTAAATGGAGTTGCTGAAACCTTTCTCATGGACTGGGAAAACCATGAACAAGGCACTAAGTACTGAGCAGAACATCTTTTTACATCCTTATTTCCCTCTAATTCTCCAAGAGTAATTGATTAAGCTTCTAATATGAATCAGAATTACAGCAGGAAATTAAAAATTTTTAAAAACAGCTAATAAGTGTTAAAGATAGAGAGTCGCTGGGACTCCTAACCTTGGAAAGGTCGGGCTGTTACAGACATGTCGTGAAAGACACAAACAGACAGAAACATGCTGGTAATGTGACTATTAATGTCTGATAAGATAGCCAATCACTCACGCCATAAACATTAGAAAACCTCATATGGCTCAGGCTATGAGCTGTGTACCAGGGAAAGAAAGCAAAAAAAGATGAAAGTAGTAGCTCACTGCCTAACAAAATAAACTTAAAAAAAAAATCAACTCCAGTGCAGAAAGATGTCTGTAAAATAAAGAAAAGGGGAATTTGGAAGTCCTATCATGGAAAAAGTCACGCACATACTGCCTGGAAGAGAGGAGGCAATCAATATGCAGTTCCTGATAAATGAGGAGTTGACTGGAGAAAGAGACATTTGGGGCAAAGGAAATAGTATGGTGTGTGTAGGAAATGACACATAACTGAATCTTATGAGAGTATAATTGGTAGAAGAGTGGGGAATGCATGTCAAGAGGTAAAAATGGACAGGAAGTTGAAATCAGAGACATGGTGGATCCTTTCAGAGCCTCAGCCCTTGGACTGATTTATACATTTTGTGTGTGTGTGTGCTTGCAAAATCAGTTTCTGTGTTTATCTTTGTTCATTTTTCCCCTGCTGTAATTTTTTTCCCACTCTGTGACAGACATCTATGGAAATGTCCTCTCAACCTGTGTCTCCGTCCTGCTGAGCTCTGCTTTTCTGAGGCTCCAGCCTCAAAGTTCCATCAGGGTTTGCTTCCTTTCCACATGATCCTGTCTCCTCTCCTGAACTGGGACAGTCGTGGCCCCCTAGGCATGGCTGGTCTAAGGGTAGGCAGTTGACCCCAAACCAGGGCTCCCTCAACCTTTCCCTGAGATGCCATTCCTTCCCCGGAATGGAGGAAGAGATGGAGCCCCTTTCTGATATCTGATAAGATAGCCCATCACTCAAGTCATAAGCATTAGAAAACTTCATATGGATCAAGTTTCATATGGCCTAAGACAGTTGCCATTCTACCTGTTGGGAGCTATGTCCATCATGTGGAGGAAGGTGAGTGCAGAGAGAGAGAGAGTGATACAAAGGAAAGGAGAGGGGGAAAATACACATGATGAGTCCTGGTGATATTCAGATGCCCTTCTGACTTCTAACTTCATCCCTGCCCTTCTGTGTTGGGTTGTTAGCCCCAGACACCTTCTTTGGGTTACCCAGCCACCTTAGTAATCTGGCTACTTTGAGCTAATTTGAGTTGGGGATCTTTGATGTACAAAATACAAAATTCTTGTTAATTGGCCCCAAGTTTTTTGAGCTCATTTATTTTCATTAATTGTTTTTTTTTTTTTTTGGGGGGGGGACCAAGAGATTTATTAAGGTGGGGGCTAACAACCCAACACAGAAGGGCAGGGATGAAGTTAGAAGTCAGAAGGGCATCTGAATATCACCAGGACTCATCATGTGTATTTTCCCC
>CAUYQG010043120.1:0-21036 GCA_963574415.1 Tarsius wallacei | reverse complement strand
CCATTCGTCTGAAAATTTGTTTCCCATCCTCTTACTTTAAGTCTGTGCTTGTCCTTTCTAGTCAGATGGGTCTCTTGAAGGCAGTATATTGTTGCCTGATGGTATTTTATCCATTTTGCCATTCTATGTCTTTTCAGTGGTGCATTTAGTCCATTCACATTCAGGCTAATTATTGAAAAGTGTGAGTGCGTCCCTGTCATAGAGTTCTTGTAGAGTTGTTGTTCTTCTACTTGATTTTTTGTCTTTCTTTTGGTTTTGGGGATGGTTCATGTGTGTTTTATTCTTTTTCCTGTACTCTTGTGAAGAACGTTGTTCTTTTTTCCTTTTCTTCTGTGTTCAGTACTTTCTTAAGTATTTCATGTAGAGTTGGTCTGGTGACAGCATATGTTCTTAGAGATTGGATATCTGGGAAAGATTTTAATTCTCCCTCACTTGTGAAGCTTAACTTGGCTGAATAGATTACCCTAGGTTGAATTTGTTTATCTTTTAGGACTTTGAAGATAGGGCTCTAAGCTCTCCTAGCCTGCAGGGTTTCTGTAGGTAAATTTGCTGCTATTCTAATTGGTCTTCCATGGTAAGTGATCTGGCCTTTTTCTCTTGCTGCCTTCAGGATTTTTTCTTTTATACCTACTTTGTTTAGGCAAACTATTATGTGTCTAGGAGTTGGTCTCCTCATTTGTTGTCTTGGAGGGGTTCTCTGAATCTCTTGTGTTTGAACTTTTGCATCACTGATTAGATGGGGGAAGTTTTCTTGAATGATCTCATGAAAGGCTTATTCCAGTGTGGACTCTGTCTCTCTTTCTGCTTCAGAAAGGCCACTTTATCTTATGTTCAGTCTCTTGAAGTAATCGCTCATCTCTTGACGGTTTTGTTCTGCCTTTTTGAGCTTGCTTTCTGTGTTTTAACAGTTTAGATTAGTTCTATATTTTGGTCCTCAAGCTCTGAGATTCTTTCTTCTCCTTGGGTAATTCTGCTTTCCATGCTTGTCATTCTGCTATTTATTTCATTCATAGTATTCTTTATTGCTGTTATCTCAGTTATCAGCTCCTTCCTAGTTTCTTCGTGACTCTCCTCAATTCTTTTTAATCTCTCCACTATTGTCTTGATATCTAGATTTGTAGTTTGAGATCAGTCATTCTGGGGGCTCTTTATTGTTTGCATTCCGAAGTCAGTTTTCTCAGTGTCTGCCTTCCCAGGGGTCTGGGAGAGACCCATATTATTCTTTTGGTTTTTCTTCATTTGTGTAGATTTCTCTCTCTCTCTTCCTTTCCTTCCCCTTCTTTAACTCTGTTTTTCAGAGAAGGTGGGGTTGCTTTTGCTTCACTTGTGCAATCTCCTGTTCTTCCTTATGAGGCTCCTCTGGCTTTGTTCACTTTTGAATTTGGAGTGTGGGCTGTGGGCTATACTTTTTGCAGTTTTGAGGTTCAGTTGAGGGGGAAGCTGTGATTCAGAATCTGTATGCCGATTCCAGCATCTCCCTATCGGTGTATGAGCCCACTGGAACCTATTTCCCACTGTCTTACAATCTTTCTGTGCAGCAGAATGTAGGTTTGGTCCCTTAGCCTCCCAAGGCACAGGATTACTTTGAGCTGTAACCTGAGACATTCACTGCTTAGTTCCCAGGGGAGTGGCTTTGTCTTCTGTTTAGTGACATTACCTTGGGAATCCAGGTAGAGAATGCTTGTAGGTGGGTGGGGCAACGCGAGTCCCTGCCTGGAGAGTGGCCAAAGTAATAGGATCCCTTTTCTCTGCTCTTTAGGTCCCTGGGCAATCGACTATGATGGTCTATGGTAGCGTGATAGCTTGAGCCTCCTGGGGATCAGCTGGACAGGTGGGCGCTCCACTTGGGCTCCAGAGTTCCAGATTTCAGAGCCCCAAAGCTCCAAAGGGCAGGCGGTGAGCAGCAAAAGTGGCCCGGCCGCTGCCAGTGTACTTCAATCAGAAATGGAATCAGTCTCTCCAAGGGGCGGGTGCCCAGAGCCTCCCAGGGTGACCAGAGGCTTGGTCTGGGCTAGATGCAGTCAGAGAGGGAGCTGAGACCCGAGCCTTTCCACTTGCGGGGGAGCAGCCCAGGACACAATAGCCGGCCCTGCGTGGGACCGGGGGTCCCTGAGCCTCGGACCAATGCATCCAGCTGTGGGCTGGGGGTAGGGAACGGGGGTCAAGAGTCTTTTTGGGGAACTCACATTCGGAGAATCTCACAGTGCCACCTATGTCTCCACCATCTTAACCAGACCCCCATTATTTCTTTTACAGTGCTTTTTTTTATCTAGCTTTGCCTTTGGAGTCCTTCTTACTAAAATTAAAAACTTATTTTCAAAAGACATGGCTAAAAACCTGTGGTAGTCAATTTTATGTATCAACTGCAATAGGCCACAGGATGCCAAGATATATGGTTAAACATTATTTTGGGTGTGTGTGAGAGTGTTTCTAGATAAGGTTTTTTATTTTTTATTTATTTTTTGAGTCGGAGTCTCACTCTTTTGCCCAGACTGGAGTGCAGTGGCACTCTCACGGTCACCACAGACTTGCTGAGCTCAGGTGATTCTTCCGCCTCAGCCTTCCACATAGCTGGGACTACAGGCATATGTTATCACATTACCATGCCTGGCTAGGATTCACATTTAAATTGGTAAACTTAGTAAAGCAGATTGCTCTCCCTAAAGGTGGAAAGCAATAGGGTGAGAAAATTTCTTATAATATTTTCTCTATTTATTGCTATATTTATATATCTACATAGACAAATAGATATAGATATCAATATACCCTTTGTTTCTTTTTCTCTGGAAAACCTGACTAATACAGAAAATAGAATGTCAAATAAATAACTAGGAAATATACTTGCAAAACACATATATTATAAAGAACTTAGATCTAAAAAGGAAAAAAAAATTAAATGTAACAAAAAACAGGCAACCAAATTAAAAATAGATAAAGTATCTGAACTGATATTTCACCAAAGATCACATAAAGATAGCAAATACCCATATAAAATATACTTAGTACCATTTGTTATTGTATAATTGCAAATTGGAATAGCTATGAGATATTACTACATATCTATTTGATTTGCTAAAATCTAAAGCACAATTAATATCAATTTCTGGCAAAGATGTAGAGTGATAGAAATTCTCATTCATCCCTGGTAGCAATCCACATGATACAGCCACTTTGGAAGAGAGTCTGGTAATTTTTTTAACCATTAAATATGTTCTTAGCATATGATTGAGAAATCATGCTCCAACATATATATTCCCAACTGATTTGAAAACTTAGGTCCACACAAAACTTGCACACAAATGTTTATAATAATGTTATTCATATTCTCCCAATGCTGGAAATAACTAAAATGTCCTCCAATAGGCCAATGAGTAAACAAAATGTGGTACATCCATATGATGGACTACTATTTAGTGATAAACATAAATGAGTTATCAAGCCATAAAAACATGAATGCATCTTAAATGTATATTCCTAAGTAAAGTATGGCAGTGTGAAAAGGCTGAAAATTGCATGATTTTAACTATATAACCTACTGCGAAAAGCAAAGCCATAGAGATCACTGGTTGCCAAGGGTTCAGGGAGAGAAGGAAAGGGTTGAATTAATATAGCAGAGAGGATCTTTTGAAGTTGCAAATCTATCCTGTAATAATGCTATAATTATGGATATATTTTATTATCTTTTTATAAATAAACACAATTTTATATCACAAAAATTAATGTCTAAAATCTTTTAAAAAATGCAGAAGTTGAAGGATTTCAGGAACAATGCAGAATGTGACAAAATAAAAATCAACTAACTGTATTGCAAATGTATGAAACAATTTCTCTAAATGTGGTGGTGGTGGGAAAAATTATGGAAAAATCTTAGAAATTGTAAGTCTAATAGCAAAAGGTAGTCACTGTATTCTAGCTGACAAAGTTATTTTTCATGGGCACATGTGTTAATTCTAATTTATTTATGTATTAAGTCATTTTTAATACTTAATTCAACACTACTATATCTATTATATATGTATAGTGATACTATTATATATGTATGCTGGACTTGAGTAAGTAACTAAGTGAATGGTGGATGGTGGGAACTTTGTTTCTTACTGTTGCAGAGGTCGGTATACAGATAAACAAGGAAGGAAACAAGTATGATCCACCTAATAATGAATTAGAGTTGGAGACATGAACTCATGGGTATAAACCCATGTTTAGCCTAATACAGTTATAGGAGGTTACATATAAAAATATGTACAGGTATATACATATAGAATTATTTCCTCTGTGAGCTTAGGGGCTTTTGAAGCAAAAACACTTTTAGCAACAATTATCTTTAGCAATCAGATCTTGGTTTCTAATACCACTCCTCATTCAGTATAAGGAACCAGAGGTATTTGGAGAAATGACTGATCCTGAGAATAGAGCAGGAAATACACACGATTAGCCTGGAGTATCTTATAGCACCAGAAGTAAGAAACTACTGAAAAAAAATCCAAACTCTTCAAGGAAGAAGGCATATTAAGGGGCCATAAGAGCCAAAAGAGCTTCCAAAGATCAAGGCTGGGACAACTTAATAAAAAGAAGATATAGTAGTATTGCATTAAGTATTTAAAAATGACTTAATATATAAACAGAGGAGAAGAAAATAAACCAATACCTGCATCCCAAATAATTCATATAGAAGCTTCATACTTAAAGAGGTGGAACATTACTTCCTAAATATATATCTAGCCAGGTTTTTCCAAACAGTGAAGATGGAAAAAAGAAGAGTATATTAACCTGACAATCACTAGCTCAAACAAGAGCTCAGGATTAGCATTCACACGGACCAATCGTGTTGATGATATGCGCCCTTGATTTGTGATGGGAAGGGCACTTTACCTCTTAAGATTTTTTCCCCCAAACCCCACACCCAGCCTAGTGAGAAAAACAGTAGATCAATCTCAATTAAAGGACAGACTGAAAGACACCTGAAGAGTACTTCTCAAAACTGTTAAGGTGATCACTAACAAGGAAAGAAAGCAATATCACAGTCAAGAGGAACCTAAGGAGACTTGAGAATTAAATGTAATATAGTATCCTGTATGGGATCCTAGAATAGCAACAGGACATTAGGTAAAATAAGGAAATCTAAATAAAGTGAAGACTTTAGTAATAATAATATATCAGTATTTCTTCATTAATTATAACAAATATACATACTAATATAATAATGTTATAAAAATAGAGGAAACTGGGGGTATGTGGGAGTTCTATTATCATTAATTTTTCTGTAAGTCAAAAACTGGTGTAAAATAAAGTTTTTAAAGAGAAATAAAGAAAAAAATGAAATAAAGAAAATTTTAAAAAGGGAAGTCAGGCAGGCAGGAAGGAAGTAAAGAAGGAAGAAAGATAGGAAGGAAAGGAGGCATTTGGCTCCAAACTTAAATGACTCTCACTCTGTTCCCTAATATACACAGCTAGTGGCTATGCTCTCTTCTCTCTCCTTGGTTGATCCCCTGATCTCTTTGTGACCCATTCAGGTGAATCTCTTGCTGCTACTCTTTTGTCTGGGCCTCTGGTAGCTTTTGAGGACAATAACTACCAGCTAAGTTGATGGAAAAACTTTCACGGAGTTTCATTCAAAAAACTATTTGCAGGCAAATGTCACTCTTTAGAGAAACTTTTTCTGGCCAACAAATGTGAATATTTCCTCTGGTCTTTCTACTTTATTATTCTATTATTATTTTATTGATTTCAAGATAACTGAAAATTATTGAAAGGTGACATGTTTCTTTGTTTGTTTATGCAAGTTATTTCTCCTTCTTGCCATCCTACTTTCAATCAGTCATTGAACACAAGCTCCAGGTTTGCTAAAACTTGGGCCAGTGCTTTCACAACTAAACATTTAAGGCTCTCACAGTGCCAAGAACACAATATGTACTCAGTATACTGAATACATGAGTGTAGAAATTAATTAAATTAATTATTATTTATTAATTAAATATATATTTAACATCTGTGGAAATAATTCACAGAGACAGACTGAGACATATTTAGCTATCATGTTCTAATTCTCTAGAATTGACTACTATGGCCCAAATTTAGAGATAAGGAGATAACAGATTCACATATATTTTGAAGTAAGTTACCTAAAAATTAGAGTTAGATACTTAAGTCCCTTAGAGCTTACCAAGAGGTAGCTATACTGACACTACTACCACCATGTTTTACTGTTCCAATCTTATCAAACTAAATAAAATTGAGAAGAAAGAGAATCAAACTTTCTAAGCTTTGTTTGTGCTAAATACTTTGTACCCTATTGCATAATTATCTTTCCTGAAACCAAGAGAAGATGGAAGCTGCAAGAAAATAATTTCTAGGGTTCAGATGAGACTACAATAAAAATAAATTGGTATTTTGTTTTCTGTTTGAGTCTGCATAAGCAGTAGACTTATGTATCTGCTTTGATTTATCTGAGTTGTGATGTATGTCAATAAACCTGTTATTCACACATACTTATTCACACAAAGCAACATTCTACCCTAAAAATGTCTGTGATTCATGTAGAGATCCTTAACTATTTGAAACCGACCAAAATCACAAATTCATGAAGTAAATGTAATGCATTTTCAGGTTAAATTAAAATCTGAAAATTAGTTCAATCTAATTGAATTTTTCAAATTTGAAATTAATCACAGATATAAAATGTTTTTAACATTATAGTGATAAAATTCAAAGATCTAGGCAATCTTTTGTTTGGTACTTCCTATAAAAATTGAGACTAATTTACAGTAAGGTTATTAAAAGAAGTTTGCTAAACAAAGTCAATTTAAAATGCTACCACTTAATTTTTTAAAAATATAAAAGTTAAAATCTAAATGTTTTAATGAATTAGCAAATAATCTCTGGCTTATGAGTATCTTGATTCTTTTTATGACAATGTCATTTCGACTATAAAGAGTAAAAGGTGCTAAATTCTCTGTTTTGTTTTTTTTTTGAGTTGGAGTCTCACTCTGTGGCCCAGGCTGGAGTGGCTGCTCCTGGCCACTGCAGCCTCGACCTGCTCCGACAATCCTTCTGCCCCAGCCTTCCGAATAGCCGGAATTACAGGTGCTGCGCGTGCTACCACGCCCAGCTAATTTTTGATTTATCGTAGAGATGAGGTCTCACCAAGTTGCCCAGGTGGTCTCGAACCTGCAGGCTCAGGCAATCCACTCACCTCAGCCTCCCAAAGCACGGGATTACAGGCTGAGCCACCAAGCTCGGCTAATTTTCTGTCTTTTTAATCACCATCACATAATATATCCATATTACAAACTTACTCATGTAACCCCAAATAAAAATAAAAAGTAAAAAAATACAGATTAATAAAATTTACTATAATCACCCTATTCAAACATAATCACCAGTAAAATATTGGCATATATTTTTCTTCCAGGAGGTTTTCTTCAATGCAATATGTGCATTTTTTTCAATAAAAGTGGTTTTATTCAAAAGTAAATAAACAAATATTTTGGATTAATTTATTTGGTAATTTATTGGTTATTTTGTATTTAAAACCTTAGCCTTGGTAATTTCCAAAATATTACCAAAAATCCTCCATGGTTTTATATACATTTTGCAATGTTGGCATGCCACCAAAATCAAAGCACGCACAATGAAGAGAAAACATGATTAACTGGTATGCATTTGAGAAAATAAAATTTTAAAATGCTCCAGAGAATAATACATGTGATCAATTGAAATACATTCATTAAAATGTTGTACCTATTTTTTGCAATGTATAAGAACTATATTTTACTTTTGAATATGTTACTTAATTTATTACATTTCAGATTTAGTGTCATATTGAGCCAAAAAAATCTAGAATATTCCTTATATTCAATTTCAGTGGATATATGAGAATTTCTTTTTTTTTTTTAAAGATGTAGAGTACAACTCAGGATTAGGTATATAAGTGGTCTATATACAGGTGAAGTTTGGGCCTCCCACTGGTCTTCACACTGACTAGTTTAGGATCAGGTACCCTTAGTAATGTTATGTCCCTTCCCCTCCTTCCTCTGGCAGCATCCTGCTACTGCCAATCCTTTTCTTGTAGTATTATGATAAATGTTCAGGATCCACTTATGAGTGAGAACATGTGGTATTCAGTTTTTTGTTTCTGTGATAGATCACTGAGTATGATCGACTCTAAATCCATCCAAGTTGCTGCAAAGTCCATAATTTTATCCTTCTTTATGGCTATGTAATATTCCATCATGTATATATACCACATTTTAAAAAATACAGTTCAGTTTCGATGGGCAACACAGTTGGCTCCATGTTTTTCCTACTGTGAATAGTGCTGCAATAAACATGTGTGGGCAGGTATCTTTTTTGTAGAATTATTTGAGCTCCTCTGGGTATATTCCCAGAAGGGGGACTGCTGGGTCATATGGAAAATCAATTTCTAGATCATTTAGAAATTGTCACACTGTTTTCCACAGAGATTGTACTAGTTTACCCTCCCACCAATAGCGTAGAAGTGCTCTCTTTTTTCTACATCCTCTCCAGCATCTGTTGTTTTTTGAATTATTAATGATGACCACCCTGATTGGAATTAGGTGGCATCTCAATGTGCATTTGATTTGCATTTCTTTGATGATTAGTGAGGCTGAGTATTTGCTAATTGTCCATATGTCTTCTTTTGAGAAATGTCTGGTCATGTCTTTTGTCCACTTTTTAATAGGGTTATTTGTTTCTTTCCTTTCAGCATTTCTGAGTTCCTTGCAGATCCCAAAGAAATCAAAGAAGACACAAGCAAATGGAAAAATATTTCATGCTCATGAATCGGAAGAATCAACATTGTTAAGATGTCTATCCTACCCAAGGCAATCTACAATTCAACACAATTTCCATTAAATTACCAACATCATTCTTCTCAGATCTGGAAATGGCAATACAGAAATTTATATGGAAACAAAAATGAACACAAATAGCCAAAACAATACTCAGCAAAATAAACAAAGTGGGACATATCATACTTCTAGACTTTAAGGCTGCAATGATTCAAACAGACTGGTGTTGGTACAAGAACAGACATTTAGACCAAAGTAACAAGACAGACATTCCAGAAACAAAACTTAGTTTCTCAACCAACTCATCTTTGACAAAGCCTCCGCAAGCAACCCCTGGGGAGAGGATAAACTTACTCAGCAATGGTGCTGGGAAAACTGGCTGATCACATGCAGAGGAATGAAACAGGGCCCCTACATATCACCATACACAAAAATTAACTCTAAATGGATAAAAAACCTAAAAGTACAACCTCAAATTATAAGAACCTTAGAAAACACAGGAGACACCCTTAAAGACATTAGAATAGGCAACCAATTCCTGATCATAACCTCAAAAGCCTATGACATAAGAGACAAGACAGACAAGTGTGACCTCATTAAACTGAAAAGCTTCTGCAAAGCAAAAGAAACATCAAGAGAGTGGGGAGACAGCTCACAGAATGGGAAAAAATATTTGCCAACTGTATTTCTGAAAAAGACCTAACATCCAGGATCTATAAAAAACTCAAACATGAGCATTTCTTTAAATAATAAATATATCATTTACACAATCATTGGCATACATTAGTACTTTTCTGTTTGGAATGAAACTACCTTGTCTAATAGTCATTATATCAGCTGGTGTAATAAAATAATAATAATAATAACTCTTATTAAATATATTTGTAGTTAGTTCTTTTTTTTTTCTTATTGGTAATTATGTAATTTGAGAACAGTCTTTAAGAGATTCTATCAAAAGTAGCCTTGACTGGAACCCAAAGAATGAATGAGAAATTTTCTTTTTTTAAAATTTCCATTCTTACTCAGAAATGCACATAATTTCTATATACTAAAATGGTGAAAAAACATACAATAAATTATTTTAGTCTGCTTTTGATGCTTACAAATCAATTCTCATTTTATGACATGTACCTTTTATTACAGTTTCATATCAAATACAGAAAATGAGTCAATGACTTTTACTTAAAATCTTTAGTAGGTAAAATAGTACTCCTAATGACAGAAGCAATTTACATCATTGGATATTTAAATAATTATTATATTTAACTAGCAAAATATGGACACTAATTATTTGCAATTTACTACTATATTCTTTAATTTAGTTGCTTCTACTACCATGGGCATAAGTATTGATGTTTAGTAACTTGGAGAATTTATTTGCCTAAGATCTAATTTGATGGCTATGACTAGTTTCCATTTATCAATTCCCATTTTCATTATGTTTGAATTTTAGAAAAAATTGATTCAAGATTGGTAGCCTATGGCAATTTCACTGAATTGAAGTAAGATGAAGGTAGAAAGAAGAAAAATTGAACTGACAAGGCTTTGTGGAAAGTCACTACACCTTCCATCTGCTGGATTTCATAAAGAGCTCACAGAAGAGATGCACAAGAGAAGACCAGAAACATTGACTCATTAGATAATTAGTTAGCATGCACTTTACAATGTAATATTTAAATGCCTACAGTAAGTTATCTCACTTCTGTTTATTTTTTGTATATATATATATATATATATACACACACACAAATGGTCTAGAATGGTGTACATGCATATTGAGTTGTATTGAGGAAGACATTCAATATGCATGTACACTATTCCTAAACCATTATGTCATAAATAAAAAGTTGCATCTGGAAAGGACAGTGATTAGAATACATAAAATACCAGGAAACATGTTAGTTAGGAAAGTTGTATGTGTAATAATTTAAAGTTTTAATAAAAAGTAATAACACATGAACAATTTAAGAAACAAATGAAAATAATATATTCATTCACTCAACCACTATTTAATGAGCATAATAAGATTTGGCAGATATTTGGATTCAGTGGTGAACAAAACTTACACTGACCTTGCCACCTTGAGCTTGCAATCCACTGACAGCTGTAGAAAACAAAGTATCACTTATGGCCAAGTAGGATAAGCGGAGAGAAGATTATGGGGTGCTAGACAAGCAAGGCTGGGCCATCTACCAATGATTCAGGTGGTGAAAGGAGGTAAAAGGACAATGCCTGATGAAAATGATTTCCAAACTGAGATTTGTATTGAAGTAAATTTGTATTGAAGTAATGTTAACCAGACTAGATGAGAGGATCAAGTGTTTCAGGGAAAATGAGGCAGATTATGGGGACCTATAAGCTGCAATTTTTGATCTTTTGTAATTTTTTTCCCTTCTTTCCTTTTTTTTTTTTTTTTTTGAGTTGTGGAGTACAAGTGAAAATTTGCTACATAAGTAGGCTGCATACTGGTGAAGTCTGCAGTTCTAGCTCTTTACCCCTCCAGTAGTAGACCAGGTACCCTTTGTATTGTCACAAGGCTCTTCCCTCATCTCTTCCTCTCCTAGCAGTGCCCAGCGACTGCTGATTTCGCCCTTGTACTAATGTGACTAGTGTCAGAGCCTGCTTATGAGTGAGAACATTCAGTATTCAGTTACTTGTTTCTGTGGTAGTTCATTTAATATGGTCATCAACTGCATCCAAGTTGCTGTGAAGAACATTATTTTGTATTAGAGAGCACATCACTGAAGTATTTAAAGTTCAGGATGACATGGGAATGTTTTATTAAAATTATTTAGGCTGCATGTTCTGCAGCTAGCAGAAACCTATGCAAACCCACACTCAAAAGTCCAAGGAACTGAAAGGTGGGAACAAGAGAATGGCTTATCCATTTTCTTAGAAACATTTAATAGGGACTTAACAACAGAAGCCAAGGCTTATATGCCTTGGAAAAATAGTGATCCAGAGGAATGTGTGGGAAAATTGAAGTGCAAAAACATCCAAGTTTGTTTGAACTGAGGACAGGATTTGGTAATTACATGGTCTTACACAAGGAACAACAGACAGACTAAAAATGTCAGAGGCCTTTCCAGAACTAGGGTTAATCAGGAACCAGCATGACTGATCAGCATCCAAGATACAGTTGCTTTGGCTTTCACACAGAAGGATGGAAAAGGGATAGGAGGGAATAGACTCTTATGGCTGGGAGATATGTTGAAAAAATGTGAAAGTTTTGAAAGATGATAGCTATCTGACCTTAGAAAGAGTAAAGAAGATGGAGAAAAGTGAACAAATTTAGATGATAAAAAAGTGTTACAATTGACAGTACATTATGACTTGGTAAATATGTGTGGGAGGCTATAAAAGGCGGTGGAGTGAAATGCAATCCAACTTTCCTAGCTAAAGCTACTAGTTAAAAAGTTCTGGAGAAAAAGTGGACGAGGGAAGGGGAAATGATAAATTGATTTTTGTGCCTATTTTAAGAAAGCTTGTTCTGTAGAATTTCTTTGTGGGGTTATGTCTTGTTAATTTAAAATATAATGCTGCCATTTACTAGTTGCGAGATTTGAATGTGTTACTAAACTTCTTGTGCCTCATTTGTTTGTCAAATTGGGGTACTGGTAGTAACAGAAGCATAGGGTTACTGTGATTGCTAAAGGAGAAAATAAAGTGAAGCATTCATATTAGAACTAGGTAAATAGTAAGCACTCAGTAACTTTGCATACAAGGAAGGACTTCTACCCCCCCAACTCCCCAACGCCCCCGCCAAAAAAAACCCTGAATTATCTTTTTGAGAGTGGGATCCTTGCAACGCAGACATTCCCCACTAGGTAAGTGTTCTAGAACCTATCAGCATTAATGTACCAGCTAGCAATGTTTTTTTTTTTTTGAGTTGGAGTCTCACTCTGTCCCCCAGACTGGAGTGCAGTGGCACGCTCCTGGCCACTGCAGCCTCAACCTGCTGGGCTCCGGCAGTCCTTCCACCTCAGCCTTCCAAGTAGCTGGAACTACAGGTGCACGCTACCACACCTGGCTAATTTTTTTGATTTATTGTAGAGATGAGATCTTGCCAAGTTGCCCAGGCAGGTCTTGAACCCCCAGGCTCAGGCAATCCACTCACCTCGGCCTCCCAAAGCGCGGGATTACAGGCTGAGCCACCGAGCCCGCCAGCATTATCGATAGAGGGTTCAATGATGGTTTTTTTTGGAAATTACTTTCAATACATCAGCCCATTTTGTGCTGGGTGATTTATGAGCATACCTGCTCATACTAAACTGAGTATTCAGCTTTTGACCAAAAACGGCATGACTCCCGAGCCCTCCCCTCCCTATTCACCTAATCTCACCCTGAGCAAGTTTTTCATTTGTTTGTTTCCCCAGATGAAAAAGTCCCCAAAGGGAAACACTTTGCTGATGTGGAGGAAGTGAAACAAATGAATGACAGCAATAACAACAACAATAACAACAAAAACAGCAGAAGCACTAAAAGGCATCAAAATGGACAAGTTCAAAAACTGTTTTGAACACTGGAAAAAGCATTCCATCTCCATAGGTGTATTGATTGCATCAAACAGAGAGTACGCTGAAGGTGACTGAAGTTTAAACAAGTAAAAATAAATACACAATTTTTAAATAAATAAGTCCTGCAGTTTTTGAGGGGTCCCGTTTGTATTGCAGCATTATTAGATAACTGTGAAATATGTGAGAGGACATTCCCAAAAGAAGACAGGACACATAGATCACACACATTTTATTGAACAGTGTTTTGGTTTGGAGGTATAGATTCAGGAATTATCAGATCATAGATGTTATTTGAATGATGGAATAAAAGTGTTTTCAAAGTACCAAATATTATAGGGCAGAAGAGGAATGAACAGATGCGGGGGTGAGGCTGAGGTGAATGGATTGTCTGATCCCGCTGGTTTAAGATCAGTCCGGGCAACTTGGTGAGACCTCGTCTCTACAATAAATAAAAAATTACACAGGCATGATAGTGCATGCCTGTAGTTCCATCTACTTGGAAGGCTGAGGCAGAAGGATCATCAGCGCCACTAGGGTGGCCATGAATGTGCCACTGCACTCCAGCCTGGGTGATGGAGTGAGACCCCAAGAAAGAAAGAAAAAGTAGAATCCTAGATTTGCAGATTGAAAATAGGCTGGAGAAAATAAGTCAAGGTAGATTTCAACATGTTGTGCAGTCTGGTAAATGGTGGTACTATTTTTAAAGTTGTAGAGGAGATGAGGCTGGAGGTGGGAAAAATGAGGCCTCATCGAGTCCTTCAGCAGTAAATGTAGATATAAAAGAGGGCATAATAACTCCCACATTTAAAATTAGAGGAAAGTTGATGAAAGAAACAGACAGAGGAAGAAGGAGAAAGAGTTCTAGAGTATCAAATGGTGTTGAATACAAAGTCCTTTGGTAGAGGCCACGGGCAGCAAAAGGAACCAGGCAGGACAGAGCCAACCCAGGAAGGCTTCATCTCACATTCATGGGATTCAGAAGATATAACTTAGTTTGGAGAAAAGTAATGTGGAAAATGGACTCAAAACAATCCACATCCCATATTTCAAGCCACAAATCTCTCTCTCTCTCTCTCGCTCTCTCTCTCTCACCTACACTCACACACACACACACACACACACACACACACACACACACACACAATGAACAGGTTGAGCTGTATTGAAGAGTAGGATCAAGGTCTAAAATGAGTTGGAGACTGACATTTTGAAAATAAAACAAAGTGTCTTTATATAAAATAAGCTAGATTTAACTGTCAAAAGTTATAGGAAAAACATAAAATCAGACCAAAACATCTTTAAAAACTTTCTTGTGAAAAGGAAATGTAAGTTCAGTAATGAACAGATAGAAACAATGTTTGGGAACAAATGAAACTGGTTTCCTTGACTTCATGGAGTGTGCTATTTATCCTTTAAAATATATTTTTATTCTGTGTTATAAATTATACCTCCACCTCAATTAAAATTATTTTACTTTTAGTGATAACAGCATTGTTGGACTTGATAGATTAATCCAATGGGAATGAGAAAAAGAAAAAATAGAATGCATCATAAGTAATCCATGTTATCTTACTTTTCAAATTGAAGAACATGCTAAGATATATAACTTAATCTTAGCATACTTGAAATTTAAAGGTGATCTTTTATGTTATTTTTACTAAAGACAAAATACTAAATAATTCAATTTATGTGTGCTAATAAATTTTATCCACTTTAGTAAGACTAGATATAAACTACTATCTGCACGTGTATGTGGGTGTGTCTGTTTGTATGTGATACAAAACGATAAAATTCTGGTTAAAAGTCAAAATGACACAAAACAAACACAAAAACACAAGAGATCATGAAGCCCATCAATTATTTTTCTGAAACAATCTTGTTCATTCTTGATCAAAAAGCATCATGAGTATAATCTGTGATAAGCTGTCTGCATCATACATACTTGCAGTTACAAGCAGTTTTTTCTCATACATAAACTAGATAATACTACATTATATCAAAATTTGAATGTTTTGGTATCAAAGAAAATCTGATTATAAACTGTAAAATACATCAGATATCTTGATTATAATTGACTAATAAGTAATGAATAGCAGGCAAATTGAAATTAGTATGCACTGCTCATCATTGAAAATATGTGTTTAAATGTACCTAAAACTTAAAGGCCAACTACAAAACAGATTCTCAGTTAGAGTGTAGCTACTTTTTAAAAGCACTTTTTTTCTTCCTATACTTTTAACACTCAGATTCGTATTCACCAGTCTTTGATTAAAAACAAGATAAGCTAAGAGTGCTGACCTGACTTGGTATCATAAAATATTTTTTGAAAAACATTTCCCACCAAAGATCTGTGCATTTTTATTTGCTCTGATGAATTTTCCTCCTTGAATAAAAAAAATTGATCATCTAACTCCCATGTTTTATTTAGAGAAATTTTAAAATCTATTGCTCCTATTTTTATCACTTTTTAAAACTTTTTAGATCTTATGTTTTGGCTATTCGGAAAAATCTTTTCAACTAAGATTTTAGTCTTATTTATCTTTTCTTTTGAGTAATCAGTCGTAGGCCAATTTTCTGGTAAATTGATTTTAGTCTATCTCTTAGTGTAACACAATATTGTTGATCATGCAGTTTTCTCAATTAGACATGCTGTGCCTTTCTGTCCCACTGTGTTTCACCTCATTTATTGTACACATTTAAAATTTTAGAGATAATTGCTAATCAAAACACCGTTATTGTGTGTTCTGTAGCAAACAAGAAATGGTAGTTATGTTTTTTCTCCAACTACAGGGGAAGAAAAATAGGCAGCCCAGTCTTCTCTAATAACTCTAATATATGTACCATAACTATAATAAATTTTATACTTAGTGACCACAGCTGTTTCCCTTATGAAACAAAAGCAACTACTTATTCAGATACCATAAATTTATTAAATGTTTTCTATATTTGTGTGCTTACTATGAAAAGCATTTAAGATATATGAGCAAACCTATAAAAGCAGTTTACTAAACACATTTTCTCTTACTAAATTATAAAAATAGTATGTTTCTATTATATTGCTATTTCATTACAAGATTATAACATTAAAGTCAAGATTATTGCATATATACATTTATTTTAATGTTCTTTCCACCAATAACTAAAGTATTGAAATATTCTATAAAAATATTGTAGTATGGCTTTTATCAATTATTAATTCATGTATCAATTATTAGTCCTCTTGTTATACTAAAAGAATAGTCCAGTTCAAAATTGCAGAAAACACTACCTGTCTTCCTCCAGTCTGTCAGTTCCAAACATAGTTTTCAGTAAATAAGAATAACAGCCACCTTGCTATATAAGCCTAAATCTCTACTTCCCAGCCCTTGAATCAAATCTATACTAAAATTTATTTTGTCTCATGGAAAAATCTTTTAATCTATTCATTATCTACCATGTCTTCAACCTATTCCAAGTCCCTGTCTTTAGACTGAAGCATTGTCCCAGTTAATATCCTGTATTCCTTCCTGCCTCTACCTAAACAGTTTCAATGGGCAGCTAAAGTTCTCTTTTAGAAATTCACATCTAATCATGCTCTTCTCAATACTTCCAGTCTATAAAGACCTGTATCTCTAATAGTTTACATGACCTTTCATGTTTGGGGGCTTTACCCTCCGAATTCCAGCAGAACTGGCTCTCTCGGTTCCCTCAACATGTCAAGTTTCTCCTACCATAATGCCTTTGGTTTCTGCCTAGAACACTTCATGCTTTACTCCCTCTTCCTCTACGTTCCTAAGCACTATACGATCACTTTTTTCCTCTGTGTTTCTCTCTTCCACCTTTTGTTTCACCAAAAACCTGATGTCACTGCCCCAAATTAATGACTTCTCAGCAAATTGGATGGAATTGGAGACAATCATTGTTAGCAATCTTTCACAGAAGCAAACAACCAAATACCACATGATCTCACTCATAAGTGGGACTTGAACTTTATTCACAATAGCACAAAGGAGGGATCTGCAGTCATGGGACACCACCAGGGGAGTGAGGAAGTGGGAGAGGGGAATGTAATAACACAAAGTGTACCTGATCCTAAAGCAGAGGAAGTGAGGACCTGTTGGAGTTCCAAACTTCACCTGCACACACATTGCTTATGTACCTAATCCTGATGTGTAACTCACATCTCTGTAATAAAATAAGGTGTGTGTGTGTGTGTGTGTGTGTGTGTATAATACACATATGCATATGTATATAAAATAAAAAAATCAAATTAGCCAGGCTTGGTGGCACGTGCCTGTAGTTCCAGCTACTTGGAAGGCTGAGACGGAAGGATAACCTGAGCCTAGCAAGTAAAGGCTGCGTTGGCTGTGAGAGTGTATCTGCACTCCAGCTTAGGCGACAGAGTAAGACTCTGACTCAAAAAATAAATAAATAAATAAAAATGAAAAATCAGTAGACAGAGTAGAACAAATTGCCCTCCCTAATATGGTGAGTCTCATCCAATTAGCTGGAGGCCAGATAAGACAGAAAGACTGATCCTTTCCCACGTAAGAGGAATCTTCCTACCTAATGATGGCCTTTCAACTGGGATGTTGTTTTTTGTTTGTTTGTTTTCCATTTTTCTTTTTCAGACTAGAACTAACACATCATTGCCTATTCCTGAGTGTCCACCCTGCCAGCTTTTGGACTAAAACTATACCTTCAGCTTTCCTGGTTCTCCAGTTTGCTGACTCTTATGGCTTGCTTACCTTCATAATCATGTGAGCTAATTCTTTATGATAAATTTATCCCTCTCTCTTTCTCCCTTCCTTCCTTCCTTCCTTCCTTCCTATTCATCTTTCATATTGTTCATCCTACTGGTTCTGTTTCTTTGGAAAACGTTGACTCATGCACAAAAATACTAGAATCACACTAACATACTAACAGAAGTCATTTAAAGATGTGTATTTAGATATATAGACTTAGATTATGTTGAATTTATAAAGAAATATACATATCATTAAAATGTAATGCCTCAAATCCAACGAATACTCTAAGAAAAAAATAGGGTGTGATAAAGAAACTGTGATAGTGTGGGACTTACAGAGTAAGACATTAAAAAATGGTCACTTTTCATACAAATTAAATTCACACAATCAGAAACCCATGTGTGTATGCTCCACAGAGTATTATTATTGTCTCTCAATCATTTATACATCCATATTAGAGATATACAACATTAGTCATTCATTTCTTGTTCATGGGTCTCCCTGTTGTTTTGGGTAATTCTGCTTCATGTGGGCTCCATGCATGGCTTCCAGGAACATGTTCTTATGGAGGACGTGAAGAGTGCCCAGAGGGTCCTTCTTCTCTCTAAATGCCATACAAAGGTAGCTAAGTGATAGATAAATGGATGGATGGATAGATAGATAGATAGATAGATATAAATAGAAATAAATATTTGCTTCTGGTGACTTGTGGCATGAGGCCCAAGATTAATATTATTATTCACTGCCTAGATATCGGGTAAAATGTGAAGGACCTCAAATGACCCAAATGAATAGATTCCTGCCTCCTCTACTGCCACAGATAGGGGCACCTAGACAATAAACCTCCTCATCTCAGAGAACAGGGGGAGCTTTCTGCTTACCCATGAGTAGTGGATTTCAGCTCCCTGTCAGCCCACAGAAGTATGTAAACAACACGCTCACTTGCTCCCCAGAATTAAGAGGTACTCTACCCTTTAGATCCTCCAAAGCCTACCTTGCATAGTCCCTGTTTTCAAGTGCAAACACCATGCTGCCTTGAAGGGCACATGATGTATTCCTCCACTGGACTGTGAGTATTCATGACTAATAAACTGCTGTGAATTTCATTTCTCAGTGTCAGGTGCCATATATTCAGTCATCTTCATAATCCGAGGGCAGAAATGTCTCCCTTACCAAAGCAGTGAATAGGAGGAAATGAAAATATAACCTGTGAAAAAATAGATTTATAAAGCATCAATTAAATTGTTGTATATTAGGCATTGAGTTTCTTTTCAAGATTTTATTCTGACAGTGCAGATGTTGCAAGTATGAAGAACAATATAAACATGAGTCAAATAACAGAGAAATACACCTGAAGATTTATAACCTCAGTTATTACATTTAAAAATAATATTATGAGCCGGGCTCGGTGGCTCAGCCTGGAATTCCTCGCCTTTGGGAGGCTGAGGTGAGTGGATTGCCTGAGCCCGCGGGTTCGAGACCCGCCTGGGCAAGCAAGACCTCATCTCTACAACAAATCAAAAAATTAGCCGGGCGTGGTAGCACGCGCCTGTAGTTCCAGCTACTTGGAAGGCTGAGGCGGAAGGATCGCCGGAGCCCAGCAGGTCAGTCGAGGCTGCGGTGGCCGGGAGCAGCCACTGCACTCCAGTCTGGGCGACAGAGTGAGACTCCGACTCAAAAAAAAAAAAAAAGAATTCAATGGGGGCTACGGCCAAGTGGCATATTGGCCTGAGCGAAGAGAGGCTGGTCTACAGCATGGACCTTGGCTCTGTGTTTACCAAGCCAAGAGTGAACATCCTTTCTCTCTCTCTTTTTTTGAGTTGGAGTCTCACTCTGTTGCCCAGGTTGGAGTGCAGTGGTACGCTCATGGCCATCCCAGTGTCGACCTGCTGGGCTCCAGCGATCCTTCCATCTCAGTCTTCCAAGTAGACAGAACTACCCACGTGCACTACCACGCCCAGCTAATTTTTGATCCATTGTGGAGACGAAGTCCCGCCAGGTTGCCCGGGCTGGTCTCAAACCCGCGGGCTCAGGCAATCCACTCTACTCATCCTCCCATAGTGCTGAGATTAAAGGCTGAGTCACCAAGCCCGGCCCATCCTTTCTCTCTTAATTTCAGTGGTAGGCGGAAAGAGGACATGGGCAAATGTTGAGTCTCTGAACTTTTAATGTGTATTGTCACTTGCAGACGTGTTTCTCATTTCCTCATAATAAATCGTAAGTACGTAATGCTTCATAGGTTTAATGAGTGCCTTCAGAAACATATCATTTGATATTCATATCAACCCAAAAAAGATTTTCTTCTCATATTGAATAGATGAGAAAGCTAAGGCTCAGAGAGAGTCCGTAAATCATCCAGCTTCACAGAGAAAAAGACCAAGGGAACACACATTCACCAAGCATCCGCATATTGTAGGCACCATCTTGAGTCAGAACTCAACCCTTGATTCTTAGAGTCCAAGTCTACTGTAGTCTGAATGTTGGTGCCCCACCAAAATTCGTATGTCGAACCAGGGTCCCCAGTGTGACAGTATTAAAGGGTGGGGCCTTTGGGAGGTGACTAGGGGCCATCTGTGAGAAAGTGGACCCTCAGCAGACACTGTTAAATATGCCAGCGCCGTGTTCTTGGAATTCCCAGCTTCCAAACTGTGAGGAAAACAACTACTGTTTTCTGTAATACCCAGTTATATACCCTATTACAAACTGGGTTAGTTTATTGTATTTTGTTATAGCAGCCCGAATGGACTAAGACAAAGTCCAAAATTCTTGCTATCACAATGCATTCATTCCCATCATTGTGAGCACCAAAGTAGTAGGGATGGTGATAAGTTTTTTTGTTCATTTGTTTTGTTTTGTTTTGTTTTGTTTTTGAGTTGGAGTCTCACTCTGTCGCCCAGACTGGAGTGCAGTGGCCGCTCCCGGCCACCGCAGCCTCGACCTGCTGGGCTCCGGCGATCCTTCCACCTCAGCCTTCTGAGTAGC
>CAUYQG010043118.1:0-18666 GCA_963574415.1 Tarsius wallacei | reverse complement strand
GCTACAAAAATCAAAACAGCCAGGTATTGGTGCAAGGATAGGAATATAGACCAATGGAACAGATAAAGATTCCAGAAGCAAAACCTCAGTTTCTCAACCAACTCATCTTCAACAATGCCTCCACCACCAACCACTGGGGAGGGGAGAACCACCAATTCAGTAAATAGTAGTTGGAAAACCAGTTGACCTCATGCAGATTAAAACAAGACCCCTACCTATCACCATACACAAAAGTCAACCCTAAATGGATCAAAGACCTAAACATAAAACCTAAAACTATAAGAATTCTAGAAGAAAACATAGGAAACACTCTCATGCACATTGGAGTAGGCAACCAATTCTTGACCAAATCCCCAAAAGAGAATGACATAAAGCTAAGTGAGACATCATCAAACTGAAAAACTTTTGCACAGCAAAAGAAACCATCAAGAGAGTGTGAGACAGTCCACAGAATGGGAAAAAATATTTGTTAGTTATGTATCTGACAAAGGCCTAACAGGCAGGATCTACAAGGAACTCAAATGAGCTGAAAGGAAAAACAAACAAACAAACAACCCATTAAAAAGTGGGCAAAGAACACAAATAGAAAATTTTCAAAACTCTAATTTATTTTAGAAACACACAGATAAAACAGGACCCTGTTGTATATATTTTAATTTGTGAGTGTTCTTTGCTTTCTCCACAACTGCCTCCCAAATCCATGCTTTTATCTCTATTGCTGCGATACCACCTTCTTCTAGGGGGTTAAATTGCCTTGATTTCACCATCCCTCTTCCACAGTGCCAAAGGGGGTTCACAATGTTTCATAGTTTATGCCCAAGACTGTCACCCTTCAAAACTTCTAGTTTACCACAAATATTCTTGTGTTCTCACTTGGATACCTTTTTTTTTTTTTCCTTTTTTTTTTAGAGATGGGGTTTGTTATGTTGCCCAGGCTGACCTTGAACTCCTAGCCTCAAGCGATCCTCCCGCCTTGGCCTCTCAAAGTGCTGGGATTACAGGCATGAGGCATGCGACATCATGCCAGGCCTATAACACCTCCTATTGCCAAGGACTTCTCCATCCCTTCAGGGTCTCTCATTTGCCCACAGGGTCTCTCATTCTTTAACTCCTGCCTCTGCCTCTTTCCAAACTATAAGCTTTATTTGAAATGGCCAAACTTCTCCCCTATGGGGGACCTGACAACTTATTTTGTATCTTGTCCTTCAGAGAATTCCTGCAGATTTTCCCTCGTTTTAATGTTTTTCTAACAAAATGGTTGAAAATGAACCATGCTATTTTATAGATCTAGCTATCTATTTTAGTCTTGTTCTTATAGTTACTAACTGGGTGATCTTAGGCAAGTTACTTACAGTTTCTTCAACTGAAAAATGGGGAAATAACTTCATAATACAGTAGTGGGAATTCTGTGAATAAGAACTATCATTTATTGGGAATTTACAATCTGTGTCAGCCACTGGGTTAAAAGCTTTACATGGATTTGCTCATGGTAGCTTCAGAACATCCTACAAGAGGGCTAATATCATTATCCCCATTTTATAGGTAAGCCAAGGTTCAAGGAGCATAAGTACTTACACAAGATCACATATCTCAGGTAGAGGCAAAATGTGGACCACGTACTGAACTATATTCCTCTGCTACACTATTCTGCTCAACAGACAATGATGATAATCACAAAGCACTGTGAACAGCAAAGCTCTCAATTAACAGTGCCTAGAACAGGACTCACAAGTTGGTGTTTTTTGGCACTAAAGATTTCTTCCCCTCAACACTTTTGCCTCTAAGAACAGGTGAGTTTATCTAATCACTCAAAGCACACTCTTTTTCAAGAAATTGATTTTGAAGTAATTTTAGATTTACAGAAGAGTTGCAAAAATAGTAGAGTGTTCCCATACATCCTTTAACCCACTTCCTCTAATGTTAACAATTTACATAACCATTGTACATTTATCAAAACTAAGAAACGGTGGCTTATCCCTGTAATCCCAGTGCTTTACCAAAAAAAAAAAAAAAAAAAAAAAGCTGATTGCAGTGCCTCACGCCTGTAATCCCAGCTACTCCTGAGGCTGAGGCAGGAGGATCATTTGAGCCCAGGAGTCTGAGGCTGCAGTAAGCCATGATCTCACCGCTACACTTCAGTCTGGTTGACAGAGCAAGACCCTGTCACAAAAAAAGGAAGAGGAAAATGAGGAGAAGGAGGAGGAGGAAATAATTAACACTGGCACAACACAATTAACTCAACTATTAATAAAGTTACTGAAATTTTACCAGTTTCCCACTAATGTCCTTCTTTTGTTCCAGGATCCAACCTAGAATCCCACATTATATTTCTGTCCCTCAGTCTTTTTGTCTTTTATGATCTTTTAGCGAAATACTGTAGCTATCTAACTGTCACTTGTTAAGAGTACTGGTTGTTGTTTTTTTTAAAATAGAATTTCTCTCAATTTATATTTTGTTCAGGTTATACATTTTGGCTAGAATCCAACAGAAGGATGTACCCTTCTTTGTATATCATAGCAGAGAGATAACACAATGTTGTTATGTTTTATTATTGGTGATGTTAACTTTGACTACTTGGTTAAAGTGGTTTTACAGGTTGAATTGTGTCCCCACTAAAAAATAAGTGTAAGTTCTAACCCTGGGTAGTATCTTTGTAGGTACTGTGTAATCAAGTTAAGATGAGGCCATACTGGATAACAGTGGGCCCTAATCTAATCACTGATAGCCTTATAAGAAGGGAGAAGTTTAGACAGAGACAGATGGTCAGTTGATAAAAGAGAGGTGGAGACAGGAGTGATGCATTTACAAGCCAAGAACACCAAGAATTGCTGGCAAACACCAGGAACTAGGAAGAGGCAAGTGAGGATTCCACTGCAGATTTCAGAGGGAGCATGACTCTGTTTACACCTTGATATCAAACTTTTAGCCTCCAGAACAATAAGACAATACATTTCTGTTGTTCTAAGCCACCTAGCTTGTAGTACTTTGTTACAGCAGCGGTACTGAAACTAACACAGGTGGTGTCTGCTGGATTTCTCCACTGTAAGGTTACTATTATTCTTTTCATAATTAATGCATATATTGGAGGAAATACTTTGTGACTATGTGTATCCTTCTTAATCCAATTTAGGGAGTGTTTACTCAGAATCTGCAAAGTGCGCTTCATTGAAGTATACAAGTGTCACCACAGGAGTCTCCCAGCTGGACAGAAAGAATCAGAAGGTTGAGGCATACAAGTATCCAAGAGAGTGTTAGCAGGAGCTGACAAGGAAGGAACAGGTGGGGTGGTCAGCAGGCATGGCACGGTGGACAATGCGGGCACACCAGACATACAGGCAGCAATAAGGAGGCCTTCACAGAACTGTTTGAACAAGAGAAGAGTGGGTCTATGGGGTAGGAGGAAGAGCTTCTTGGGCACTTGCAAGCAATTCTTGATGAAGAAAATAAGATGAAGATCTTATTTTTTGGAAATAGAAAAAAGCAATAATAATAATGAAATGATTGTTTCTAATTCTAAAATTTCCGGGTTTTTCCCCCCCTCTTTTCCCTGGCACAGAGCTAACTGACCTGATGCCATCTGTTCCCAAAAGAAAAGCAAATAATGAGACTCAAATTCCAGCGGAAACCTGGCTTTATTGATTAGTCAAACATGTTTCAGAATTATTGGTTTCTCACCCACGAGGTGAAAAAAGGCCTTAAAACTTGGAACCATAACTTCGCTTATCAGTGATTTCAACAAAGGGACTACAGGCTTTATGAACTTTGACAAACTACCAGGAACTGCTCCTGGGGGATCTCTGATACCTTTGTCCTGGCTAATCTTAATATGGAGGCCACACTCTTGTGTTTGCTTTTTCCAGCTGTGAGTCTGGTTGCCAGTTGCCTTTTGCTAGGCTTCTAAGGAAGATCTGATTTCCTCTTTGATGAAATGGTTCAACTCTTTCCTCAATATAAGGTGCTACAAGGAAAAAATACCAATTTCCTTCTTTAAATACAAAAATAAAATGCTGGGTTTTGATTCTGGATAACCAGAATCCACAGAACGCCCTGAGGTAGTTCAATCTCACACCTAAGCTGGAGACAGGCTGTCAGACTGCTGGACTGACACAATTTCTGTAGCCCTCCCTCATGGAAGTGCTAAAGAGCATATGATGGAACAGTCACAAGATGGTCTGGGCAAATCCACAATTTATACCATCAACTCTTGGGTCCATAAGACTGAACGCATTGAGGCTGGAGAGATGATATGTAGTCCCTGTATATTAAGCCCTGTCTGTGCCTGAACTAGTCAGTACCAAAAGCAGATTCGGCACCTACGGCTTTTCAGCTAAAGTCTGCCTGTGAGGTGGCTGCTTTTAGGGGAGCCTTGGATAAGGGAGAGGCATTGGGAGGACAGCTGGTTGAGCTCAGACAATGCTGGCATGAGCCTCTGCAACCATGCTCAGGGTCTCTGCTCAAACACAGCTTTCCATAATACACAGATTTTTAAAATGGGGATAGAAAGAAATCACACTTTATGACAATTTCTGTGGTCTTCCTGGCTTCAGTTCCTCTAGGCCGCCCCTGCTTCCTTCAAGTACAAAACACATGCTGGCAAAAACACTATAGCTCTCTAATGTCTGAAGAAACTGAGTGGCAAAAGGAAGGAAAGGTGGGGGAGTGGGACAAGCAAGAAGAATTTCACCTCGTACACCCTGGAGAAGCAATTAATTTTACTACGAACTCTGAGAGCGCTAATGTTCATTTTGTTTCTGAGGGAAGGCCTCAAGCAAGTTATTACCTTTATTTTCTCATCATTGAATTTTTGCCCCCATACTGGAAAAGCAACCTTTCCTACTTGCCAGCTATGGGGAAATTCATTTTTGCTGAAAGAAGGTTTATGGGCTGAAAAAAAATGAACCTTGGGAAATAATTGAGTAAAACATGGGACTCTTCAAGAACTGAAGCAGGCAGCAGGCTAGATTACAAACATAATCTCTCAGCAGTGCCAGTAAAATAAAACAAAACCACTGTTTCAGTCACTGTATTTTTGGCTAAGGTTTCACTCTGTAATAACTTTCAAAGTTATTCGTTTTAGTCAACATTATAAGGGTAAGTCAACATTTGTCCTGGCAGCAAGCCCAAATTTGTTATTTTATTAGTCTGCTACTGGTTAAATTGGCCCAAGATTAAACACATTTAATAAATAGCCCTAAAATATTGGAGTTTAGCAGAAAACCACATTCAAGTTCTCTTCGCACAGGATGTTACTATTACTTAACCTTGGGCAGAAGGAGAAACACACGCCCACACCCTGGATAAGTTCCTTTTAGAAAATGCCAGCCCCCATTGCCTGAAACGCATCTTGGTCATGCCCAGACATGGTGCTACAGACCTTCAGAGAAAGAGGAAGCCAAATATTTAGCTCTTTCTGTGGTCCCTGGCTCCACATCTGCCTTCTGAACTTGTAGCAAAGTTCTTACTCTGTCGAGGCAAAAAGATGCTCAGAGCTGAAGAGCTGAAGCACTACAAGAGTTTGACTCCTGACAAAGGAAGAGATCATCCCAGATTCAGAAGGAATACTTTCTCAACATTTAGGAAGGCCAGCCTTGGGGCCAGAAGGCATTTTCTCACAGTTCAATTCAGGTTATGCATTTTTGGCAAGAAAGCCACAGAAATGATGTGCCCACGATGCCACACCCATCCTCAGGTGTGGAAAACGGAGCCACAGCTGGACCCCCCTGGTTGGATAATGCCAACAAGGCATCTGGAGGTGGCAAAAGTGCCCTGGTCATAGCCACAGGACCCAGAGGAAGATCTCTGTGGCTTTGGGGGTTCTGCAATCAGTCACTTCCTACTGACTTCTTGGAAACCCTTGGGTGGAATATAGTAAGTGTCGTATTTATCTATGTAAACGGGATTCTATGTAAGAAGGAGAAGGATATCACTGAGGGTTCCATCGCTGCTTCAGAGGTCAGGAAGCTGGTGTGTACAGACCTCAAGAGTACTTCAAGGACATTTTCTGAGTTCCCTCAGAGTTTAGGAATGAGCTGGAAGCAGGTGATAAAGTTCTTATCACTTTGGCCAAAGAATGTGTCAATTCTTTGCAAAGGATCTAAGGATAAAATATAAGCCAACCTTTCTGGCCAGAGCACAAGACTATGACTTTGGGCCAACAATGTAACACCTACGGGCTTGGTTCCCTCTGCTGTGAAGTAGAGATGACTCTCCTACCTCCTCATAGAGTTGTTGGGAGGATCACAGGACATTATGCGTATGATGTGCTTGGCACAGGCCTGCTCTACAGTAACCTCCTAGAAAATATCAGATTATCTCCCTTATTTCTAATGTCCTGGGAGAGGTGTGGTCTCTCCATCAACTGGTGCTCCTACCCTCCTCTATACCCTGCAGCACTGGATTTTAACTTGACCCTCCCAGAGACAAAGCTAGAACTCCATTGTCACCTGCCACAATCATACCAATGACATGCTCTAGCCACTGAGGCTGCTATGAGACCATGCATTTTATTCTACATTCTTGCCTTCCCTTTTTTCCTGTGGCTTTATCATCTGTTTAGTCAGGCTTTGGCTGGATAGAGCACAATTGAGAGTGGTTTGGCAGGATCCAATGCTATACTAGAAGAGAGGAAAACGTCAGTAGTGAATTCCCAAGATAAGGACCTGAATGGGAGAGGGAGCCCAAGAGATGGCTCTTGAGGTCTGTCTCGGCCTGCCCTGTGCTCTCAATACTGCTGAATGATGGGCCAGAAGAGCTAGTTTTCAGTCTTGGTAGGTCCCAATACTGTCTGGGATTAGGCAATGAGAGAAACTCCGGGCACTCAACTCATATCAGACATGCAAGGTGAAATTCTGCACAAAAATAATGTGTTACCAGAAGGGACCACACAGAACCACAGACATATCCTCTCTGTCTCTTATCCACCTGTCATCTTTTAAAGCTCAGCATTATCTTAGCTTCCCAGAAGACAAAAAAGAAGTGCAGAGATGAAAAAAAGATGCACAGATCATAATCTCAATGTCCCAAAGCAAGGACAGACTGTCCCAGCTGAATCTGGGATGATCAAACATTCAGACAAGCAAAGCTGACAGTTAGGTCTTCCACCAGACTGAAGACTAGGCAGGGACCAGGAATCCCACATTTGGTTGCTGGGTAAAACCTGCAGAGACATCTGACTTAGGGCACTGGGTCTATAGGAGAAGAAGATAGATCCTCTTCTCTTGCAGTTTGATTGGTTACTGTTTTTGACAAGAACAATTATTTTGAGTGGACAAACCTTGCAGAGATGTGACCTCCAGAGAAAACACAAAATACATTTGTGTTGCTCCCTAGCTGTCCCTCTTAGCACAAATTATCCCTTCAAATGTTTGGTTCACATGTGTCCTCAGCAGCACATGCTCACACTTAGAACCAGGAACACAACACTCGGGTGTTTTAGAACACTCTGCTCCCGAGGACAGAATATACTGAAATCTGATTATTCAAAATGGAAAAAGCTACCAGTCAAACAACCACATGGGATTAATTGAATTGAGAATAAATTTTTTTTTTAATTTCAACTTTCCTGTTTTTTGGCTTTCATCTCATCACCCACTGAGCAATGGTATGCAGAAAAATAAGGTACAAAGCATGCTGTTCAGGGACTGCAAGGTAGGTAATCTATAATGGATTCGCATGCCATTTCTGTTGCCCCTACACACCCCAAATGAACAGATAAAAGCTTCAAAATATTATTCCTTGGGAGGAGTATGTATGCACAAGCACATGCAGAACACAAGACTGACTTTAACTGTTGAGAAAGTGTTCCTTCTGTAGCGCATTTTTAATGACAAGAATTAAAAAATATCCACTAACAATGGATTTTTCCAAAGGCTCATAACAAACACTGGCTCTCAGCACTGTACATTTGCAACCTTGAAACATAGTGATTATGTGCTATTTACAACTCTCAGCAATATGCAATCAGATGTATCATTATCTACAGTCTGTGAATATGAAAAAGAATGTAGCACACTACAGAGAAGGCAAGAAGCCTCAGAGGCTCAGCTCTGCTCCTAACATCACTTTCAACTTGCTTCGATTCCAGAGATAACAGGCAAAATCATCAGACAATGGCAGTTGACTTAAAATGAAAGAAGTAAGCCGGGCTCGGTGCCTCAGCCTGTAATCCCGCACCTTTGGGAGGCTGAGGTGAGTGGATTGCCTGAGCCCGTGGGTTCGAGACCTGCCTGGGCAACTTGGCAAGACCTCATCTCTACAATAAATCAAAAAATTAGCCGGGCGTGGCAGCACGCACCTGTAGTTCCAGCTACTTGGAAGGCTGCGGTGGAAGGATCGCCGGAGCCCAGCAGGTCGAGGCTACAGTGACCGGGAGCGGCCACTGCACTCCAGTCTGGGCGACAGAGTGAGACTCCAACTCAAAAAAAAAAAAAAAAAGAAAGAAGTAAATACGAGCCTATGATTTGATTGTTGAGTCTTGTTTAAAAAAAAAAGATTGTCTGAGCCCAGGGGTGTGAGACCAGCCTGAGCAACTTGGCGAGCTCTTGTCTCCACAATAAATGAAAATTTAGCTGGACGTGATGGCGTGTGCCTGTGGTTCTAGCTACTTGGAAGGGGCTGAGGCAGAAGGATCAGCTGAGCCCAGCAGGTCGAGGCTGCAGTGGCCGTGAGCGTGTCACTGCACTCCAGTCTGGGTGACAGAGTAAGATTCTTACTCAAGAAAAAAAAAAAAAGTTGGCTTAGCCATTGGAGAGACAGTGGAAAGGGGTGTCAATTAAAGTTTCAGAAAAGACAAGGGCAATTTTGTGGTAAAAGAAAGGACAAAGTTCTCAAGTTTTGCCACACGGGCCATCTACAGAGAGGAGAGTTCCTTTTAAAGAGTGCTAAGAGTCTGAGCTGGCAAAATAATTTTCCTGGTAAAGATTCTCTGAGCACCCACAGGTTGGGAAGGAATGGAGTAAAAGGTACATTTATGTGGTAGGCCCTCCTTCCTTCTGCCCCGACATTTAAGAGTCAGGCAAGGGGCACTCCTGAATTTACAAAACAGGGCTGTGAAGAGAGGTGGCAGGTGCCACCTGAACCTGCAAAGCCTCAATCAATTGCTATTAAATAAATTACATGCTGCCAGGGTGCCTGCCTTTTAACAGATTCTAGCAATTTTCTAGAGATAGAGCAGTCACCCTGACACCTGATCCAGGTGTGACTCCTGTGACTCTGAAACACTATGTAAACAATGGGGGACTCCTGGGAGAGGGAAAGAGGAGGCACTAAGAGCCATAGAGTCACCTTGTGCCAGGTGCTGGCACATACACTCTCATCTATTCCACACAGCAACTCTATTACCCTATTTTACAGAAGAGGAAGCAGGTGTTCAGGGAAGAGAAATGACTTCCTCCAAGTCATACCCAGTAATTAATTGGCAGAGTTGAAATCTGAATTTAAATCTGACTTAAAAGCTTTGCCTGCCACCTTCATGCTGGTTTCCCAGGATACGCAACTTTCTCTTATAATAACATAATAGAACTATACAAGGGACTTTGTTCCATGTTGTGCCTAAGTGCTTTCTGTGCATTATTTCTCTGACTTTAAGTTAGTGCTATCAATACGCCCATTTCACAAAGCAGGCAACTGAGAATTGGGAGGTTAAGAACCTTGCCTAATGTCACCCAGCCCGGCTTGAGCTCAAGGCTCAGCAAGGCCTCGGTTCTTAGCCACAGTACTGTCAGTTTCCTAAGCCAAGTGGGAACCCTGAAGGAAACAGACTGTAGAGGCAGAAGGGAAGTAGACACTGAGGCAGGGAGTAGAGAATGTTCATTCGGCATTTAAGCCCTATACTCTGAAGTCAGCAGCTTTTCTTGACTCTTCCCCAGCATATTAGTCCAAGTTCATAGGTGCCCTGCTCGTGTGCCCCTAGCAGACACTGACTGTCCTCTTCTAAGGGCACAGCTGGGTACTGGTGGGTGGCATCCAGCATAGAGGACTCATTAGATGGCCACCTCCCAATACTCCCCCTCTCCAGTCTGCCAAGCTCCCCAGTGAGATAATCTACTTCCCTTCCCTTTGGTTGACTAAGGTTGTTAATGATGTGGTCAAACTCAAGTAGAAGTTCCTTGTGGGCAGAAAGCATGCTTTTCTTTTTTAAACCTGGGGATGAGGGGTGGGAATGATAAGCAGAACTAGGCCTCAATACATTTTTACTGACAGTTAAAGAGCATTAGGGATCATTCTTCAGTTGTCCAACTCTTTACCAGTTCGTATCCTTCACACTGAATCCCTATATTTCTTTTTTTTTCTTTTTTTTTTTTGATAAAGTAGGATTTATTGAGGACAGAAAAGCTCCCACAGTGGGTGGAGACCCGAAGGGGTTGCCCATTTCCCTATATTTCTAACAAATGATCTATTTATAATTAAAGCACCCTGCTAATAAATAGAGCATGAAGAACTCAAAGCAACCTAATCCCCTTCATCTGCTTGCCTTGGGTCTGGGTCTGTGGTCAGTGCTTGGCTAAGATTTCCAGATGATGCATGTCAGATGGGAACTAACCCTGGGGAAGACTCATTCCCCGTCTCCTGTGACCAGGGTACCTCTCTGCCCAGAACTCACGTACCACTCCATGTTTGAAAGTCATACTGGGAACAAATAGAAAATCACACTAGATTTTTGTTACTGTTGTTCTACCAGGCAGGAATGAATGTGAAGCTTGCCAGTATGCTTGGAACATCTTTTGTATAAAAAAAAATAATAATAATGTCCAGTAACAACTCCAATCCCTGGGAAACTGGGTGGTTATTTCCTACAAAGGAAAGAGCTACCTCTCAACTGCATTCAAAATAGCCATTGTTGCTGCTAATGATCTGTTAAGATCTTGTTCTGTTGAAGCCCTTTGTGTGTCTATTTCATTTTCACAATCCCCTGGGAAATTCTCTTTCTCAGATTAGGAAACTGAGGCTTAAAGGATGAGAGAAGGGTCCCAAGGCCTCAGCTCACAGGTGGTCAAGTGGAGATTCAAACTCAGTTCAGTCTGATCTTCAAATACAAGTTCCTAACCACTTGCCCAATCATTACTCCCAGGGGGAAGGAGAAAAGAAGATGGGTTAAATAATTTCAGTTGGAACTTTGGAAACTTCTTTGAAGCTTTGAAAGTAAAAAAGGGCAACCCCCCTCGGGTCCCCTCCCACTGTGGGAGCTTTTCTGTCCTCTTAATAAATCCTGCTTTTTCTAAAAAAAAAAAAAAAAAAGAGTAAAAAAGATTTATGTTTTTAGGACACAAATCTAGTTTTATATTTTTAAATTGGCTAACCCATATCGTTTCTATGACACATTAAAGCCAATTTTTATCTACTTAAAAGTCTCAATATCTGAAATGTGGGTTCTATGCTCAAGTCTAAATTTCAAGTTTAGTCCACATATGACTGTGCCCAAACTTGGGAACTTACTGCTGTAGAGTTCTAATCCTAGAGGAGCACTCAGAACATGCCTTGTACACTGTTTCCAAGCTCTCGGTACCACCATGACAATTTTTTGCCATATGTCTATATCATCCGAGCTATAATGTACATAATGTTTTCTCAGATTACTCATTTTTTACTTAAACTCATTGTAAAAATAAGCTATATTACTGCCTTAAATGGAAAATCACTATCACTTGCCATCACCTGACACTAACTTAAAAAAATGAACTCTGTTAAAATCTTTTGTGTGTGTGTGTGTGTGTGTGTGTATGTGTTGGAGTCTCACTGTTGCCCAGGCTGGAGTGCAGTGGCATGCTCACAGCCACCACAGCCTCGATCTGCTGGACTCAGGTGATCCTTCAACCTCAGTCTTCCAAGTAGCTGGAACTACAGGCATGTGCCATCGTGCCCGGTTAATTGTTCTTGATTTATTGTAGAGATGAGGTCTCACCAAGTTGCCCAGGCTGGTCTTGAACCCATGGGCTCAGACAATCTCTCACCTCGGCCTCCCAAAGTGCTGGGATTATAGGCGTGAGCCACCACACCTGGCCTTCTGTTAAATTCTTACTAGATACTCTTGCCTGCCTGATGCTTGCAAGCCTGAGGCCTGCACTTTGTACAAAGGGAAATTAGCAAAAGACAGAGAGGTGTTAAAGACATACTAGCTCCAAACTGAGACTTGACAAAATCAGAAAGATCAAAGAGAACTGAAAAGGGAAAGTGATTACACTATTCCGTGTATTATACTTTATATCATTTGAGCCACCCCAAGTGATATGAAACCCACCTTCTGGGAAATAATGATCTAATCTTGTCCTCTTATTACAGAAACAAAAGCTCTGAGGTCCTGAGAAGTTGAGCCCTCTTGTGTCCTGTCCCCAGCTAGTTGAGACACTGTATAAGGGCAACATGGCGAGATCTCATCTCTACTAAATAAAGAACATAAAATAAAATAAAATAAAAAACTTAGCCGAGTGTGGTGGCGTGTGCCTGTAGCTCCAGCTACTTGGAAGGCTGAGGTGGAAGGATCGCCTGAACCCAGTGAGTTGAGGCTGCGGTAGCCATAAGCATTCCACTCCCCTCCAGCCTGGGCAACAGAGTAAGACTCTGACTCAAAAAAATAAAGAAGAACCAGCTTAGAAATAAATGCTGCATTTAAGAGACCGCCAAAGCAAGCTCCTGTTCCTTGCTGTTGATGCCAGAACCAAGCTCACTCTTTCAGGCTCTTACAGCCTGGGCATGAAGCATTCAGAGATTAACAAGAGCAAACAAGGTATCTTTTCTGATGATCTCTCTTTCAAAGCTCTCAGACAAGTCATCATCAAACAGCTAGGGTGGAAGGAGGCAGAAGCAACACTTCATCATGCATCTGGCTTACACACACAAGTAACCATTACTTTTCCCCTCTTCTAACAGTTCATTTCCTTCTTTACAAGTGGTTTCTGACTCCTTCCGCAAAACTATACCCAGAAGCACCCAAAACAATCACCAAGCAAAAGTAGGACAGCTGATGAGGTATGAGAAAATGAACCAAGACCACTAAAACCCAACAGGATATCGATGAGACACATCCACCCCTCCTCCACCTGTGTGAAGTAAAAAAAAAAAAAATATTTTTTTTCTGCGTTGGAGTCTCACTCCATTGCCCAGGCTGGAGCACAGTGGCATACTCACGGCCACTCCAGTGACAACTTGCTAGGCTCTGGCGATCCTACCGCCTCAATTTTCCAAGTAGCTGGAACTACAGGCATGTGCTACCATGCCCAGCTAATTTTTTGTTTATTGTAGAGACGAGGTCTTGCCAAGTTGCCTGGGCTGGTCTCGAACAAACAGTCTCAGGCAATCCACTTGACTCGGCCTCCCAAAGTGCTAAGATTACAAGCTGAGTCACCGAACCCAGTCGAAGTCAAAAATTAAAAATAGTCTTCACCAGTGACCTTTAGTTATCTTTTCTGTATTTGCCTAGGGTCATTCTTGACATGCCTGCGTCACTTGGGGATTATGAAATGTTAGCACACCAACATAAGATAACATACTTGAGGAGGGAGCTTGTACTGGCCTTGGGTTCAGGCCAGAAAGCACCCAGAGGGAAGACTTATCATTTAGTCCCTCAGTCACCAGGCCCAACTCCATCTCTTTTCACCCACTGGCTTTTTACCTTTTTCTTTCTATAGCTTCTTCCTCCAGGAAGACTACAAACTTCCAAATCTGGCTAATGGTGGCAAGTCCTAAACATTTACCTCCTCCCCATTTCTTTTTGCCTCTATTTTTTTCAAGATCCAGACTTGGGCTCTCAGTTTTATTTAATTCAATCAGGCTGCCAACTCCTAGTAGTCTCTATGGGAAGATTGCTCTCAGGAAATGCTTGATTTTTCCTTACGATTTATCACCTCTGCTGCAAACATTAGGTCTGCAGAGTCAGAGAGACATCATTTTAAGATATGACACCTACATGTATAGAAGTTTGTATCTATCCATTCTTTGTGGGTTTTTTTTTTTTTTTTTTTGAGTCAGTCTCAGTCTGTTACCCAGGTTGGAGTGCAGTGGCATGCTCACGGCCACCCCAACGTCGACCTGTTGGGCTCAGGCAATCCTTATGCCTCAGCCTCCCAAGTAGCTGGAACTACAGGCGCATGCTACCATGCCTGGCTAATTTTTTTGATATATTGTAGAGATGAGGTCTCACCAAGTTGCCCAGGCTGGTCTCAAACCCCTGGGTTCAGGCAATCCTCTCGCCTTGGCCTTTTAAAGCGCTGGAACTACAGGTTTGAGTCACAGCACTGGCTGGTTTTTGTTTACTCTAACAGTAATCTCACATCAAATACAGAGTAAGGCCTTGCCGTTGGATCTTCTAAAGTGCAGGCCAAGAGAAAGGCCCCCCAGTCCACTGGCCCCCAGGCAAGGTCACTACATGCAGCATCCTGGCTAACTTTAACAGGGTTCACTCCGAATACCCTCACACAGACAGTGCTGATTACAACTGACCCCACTTAGTACATGACTGGCGTAAGTCAACATTGTGGTGTGCCAAGAGGTCAAGGCTAGGTAAGGAGGGAGGAATATTTGGGGCTCTGCCTCCTAATTTCTCTGAATCTCTGTTTCCTCAGCTGACAAAGAGGACAACAGTCCTTGCCTTGCCCACTTCATTCAGATGGTGCAAGGTTCAAAGGAGAAAATGCATGTGAAAATAACTGACTGCTATCTGAACACAGGGCAGCATTGCTATGGATTTAGTAGGCACAATGAAAAAGGGAGATGTCCTGATTGCAACATTCCTCCCCTCCCCTCTCTGCATCTCATATGCACACGTAGAGGTTTAAATTGGTTACACTGTGTATATAATCATGCTCAACTTTCTTCCTCTTTATTTTCTCCAGGGACACTAGGGTATTTCTGTTTGCTAGTGGGTAATGATTGCAAATAATGCCACTGACCCTTCTACCAGAGGCTATGGTCACAGAGCTATTCCCCTATCAAAGGACAGAGAGGCTGTTGACTTTTCTGGCTATTATAAATAAGTAGGAAAGAATATTAGATTGGAATCAGACAATCAGCCTTTAAGCTCCAGCTATGCTATTCCAAGCTGTGTGATCCTGGGCAAATCATTGAACCTCTCTGATCCTTGGTATTCCCATCTTTAAAATGAGGATAATTATACTTAGGTGAATCAAACCTATAAAATGCACAAAAATAAAGTATGAACATTTAAAAAGATAACGTCATTATGAATAACTTTGAACATACAGCTCCCCCCACCCCCACCTCCAAGAGCTAGAATACTGGGTCCAAAGATCTGATTATGTTGTCTTTTAATATACACAAAAGGACTTTTATTTTCCTGCAATATTCGCAACACTGGGCTTTATCATGTCTTTAAAATAGTTGCAGCATCAATTAGGAATAAAATAGCATCTTATTATTGCTTGCCTTTTTCATTTCTAAGATTCCTATTGAGTGAACATTTTAAATAATCTCTACTTCCATAGTTCCTTGTGTGTAAACTTCCTATTAGAGTCTTTTGTCCATTTGTTAACGGAAGTCTTAGGGTATTCTTTTACATCTGTATAAATTATTTATATGTCAAGTATATTAATATTTTGTCTGTCATCTTTATTTCAAAAATCTTTTTCACTATATTTGTTTACTTCTCTTTTCTAAGGAAGTATATTAAACGTAAAAGAAATCTTGTTTGTTGACACAGCATCATACAGTGTCCTTGGACACATCAATACTCAAGATTTCCAGGCACACTGAGGATGTCCAGAAGAAATAAGCAAGAACAGGAAAGTGATAGGACAGTATGTCACATGTAGAAAAGCTAGAGGAACCAGGAATGTCTATTCAGGAGAAGGACAGCACCTGGGGGGAGAGAGAGAGAGAGAGAAAGAGAGAGAGAGAGAGAGAGAGAGAGAGAGAGAGAGAGAGGGAGAGAGAGAGAGGGAGAGAATGCATGTATGTGTAGAGTAGGAGAGACAGGGAGAGAGAGAGCAGTTTTCAAATATTTCAGAGGATAACACATAAAAAAGTATTACTGTATAATATACAGCTCCAGAAAGCAATGTTACAATTAAGAAAGGATTTTCTCATGATTTATACTGAACAAAGACAGAGTATAGTCATCCTTCAGTATTTAAAACCCCCACAGATACCAAAACGTTCAAGTCTTAGATATGAAATGATGTAGTATTTGTGTGTATCCTACATACATCCTTCTATACATTTAAATCACATATGGATTACAGTACTTATAATACACAATACAATATGAATGCTATGTATATAGCTATTACATTATATTGTTCATATTATTTTTATTGTTGTATTATTTTTTTTTCCCTGAATACTCTCTATTTGTGGTTGGATCTGCAGATGTGAAACTGGCAGATGTGGAGGGTCTACTATACATGGCCTAAGAAGGCAATGAGCTCTCTGTCCCCGGAGGTATTTAAGCAGAGACTGAAAGGATCTAGCAGAGGATAAGAATTGCCCTACATGTTCTCAACAGACGTTTCTCACTCTGAGGTGCTCTGATACAATGACCCTGGGTCATTTCCTGGAGGCTGATTTTGTTTGTTTCATAAAATCTCCGGGAAAAAGCCTGTTTTGCTACTCCTTTCCTCCTCATGTTAAGAGCCAGAAAGGAAAAAAAAATTAATGAATTTACTGTGAAGGTTTCTGGTTCAGCTCCAATTAATTGAAGTTTACTAATAATCGGGACTGCCTTCCCACAAAAGGACACAATGGCCCAAACACAGAAGGCCCAGGCACAAGTGTTTATAGACTTAAAAAGAACCACTCCTTTCCAGGCCAGTCAAAGGTTCAGAAATCTTTTCTGATAAACTTGTGACACAGTCTCTTCTGAACCAGTTACTGCTGTCAATTTGTAAAACAATGGAAAGCATTAGAAATTACTGGCTCTCACTCCCGACAGTCTGTGAGCCAATACAACCAGAATAAATGGCAATGCAATCATGGCAATTTCCCCATTTCGCGTGTGACCTCTACTTCTTATGGAAGGCAATCGAACACATACATGACAAATGAGGTAGCCCTTCCAGATATACACACACCATCAATAACAATTACATTTACACAGGACTTTGCAAAATTAGGATATGATCAGTAGTTTATTTTCATTCGGTTATGAAAACAGTGGCATCAATCCAGGATTTTACAGGCAATCATGGGGTATCTTGAGAAAATGACACAATTTGCAAATATCCAGATGGTAGTTGGAACTTCCAGTTATTGGTTTACATTGAAGGCTAGTGGTTAATATAGATAAGCAAAATGACTAATAAAAGAACTAACAGTGTCACCTCCACAGAGCTGAGCATGTGGAATTCTGTCAAAGACCAGCTCCTCGGTCTTGAGAAACACAAATTAGAAATTATCAAAACCCTCCCAAATGGAGGCTTGCAAACCCCACTCCTGTGGGTTGCAGCCATTCTATGAAGTGGATCACCAGAGCATTGACTAATGGTGGGGTCTTCCACCCAGACACTCAGGAAAAAATGAGCCTCCAAGCATCAGGCAATTTGCGTGAGCAGGCGGGTCCATCCTTCATGTGTTATGTGGTGAGGAGACCAATGATTTAGTCATTTTAGAGGTAATGTGATGTGGTTGGGAAAGTACAGGCTTCAGGGTCACACTGGGTTGTGAGTCTCATCTCTTCCACCTAGTAGCTCAGCCATCCTGGACAGGGCATTACCCTGCTGTGAGCCTCAGTTTCTTCTTCTACAAAAGGGGGAAATAATACCAACCTCATAGAATTATTGTGACAATTAAAGTACAGAACTTAGAGCCCCTAATCCACTGCTGTATGCAAAACAGCATTCAGGAAATTACAATGGTGATCATGATGTTTCTTAAAATTGTTTTAGGAATATTTTTTGAAATGCAAAGATCTCAATGATAATATTTATTGATCACTTACTGCATGCCAGGCACTACGCTATGCACTGCACATAAATCATCTCATTTGAGTCTCACTATGGCCCTAGGAGATAGAACTCTCATCATCTCCATTTTACCACTGAGGAGACTGAGGCTTGGAGAGACACAGTAGTTAGTCCACAGTCACAACACTGGCAAGTGTTGGAGGTGGCACTGAGACCCAGGCAGTCTTATTCCAGAGTTGATGTCTTTGAACCGTCTTAAATGTACATATATAAAGTCAACATATTTTCCTCTTAAAAACCTGTTCCTAGTTCACGTGCATCCTGGAGGTCCAAGATCTCCAAGATACTTTTCCAACTGAACAACCTCAGAATGACGGCTCAATGTCCATAACAAGACCCTATCAGCAAGTGATGGCCTTTCCTTAGATAACTCTGTGTGACTCTCCACCCAGCAAGTTCTCTGAGGTCACATGACTCATGGAAATGATTTATTTAGTCATTTGAAAAAATCACAGGACTTCAACTGCAATAAGTCCTTATGACTATTTCCATTCAATACTATAAGATACAGATTCTAAGCCGGGCTCGGTGGCTCAGCCTGTAATCCCGTGCTTTGGGAGGCTGAGGTGAGTGGATTGCCTGAGCCCACGGGTTCGAGACCTGCCTGGGCAACTTGGTGAGACCTCATCTCTACCATAAATCAAAAAATCAGCCGGGCGTAGTAGCGCATGCCTGTAATTCTAGCTACTCGGAAGACTGAGGCAGAAGGATCGCCGGAGCCCAGCAGGTCGAGGCTGCAGTGGAGGCTGCACTCTGG
>CAUYQG010043117.1:0-13552 GCA_963574415.1 Tarsius wallacei | reverse complement strand
CTTAATCGAGGAAAGCTCTGTGGGGAATCGTGCCAGAGAGGAAGACTGACATGTGTATAAACAAAGATTCCAGCAACATCCCAGAAGAGGCTCAAAAGAGGCACAAAAATCATCTATCCATGTCATTGCTATTGATGTCTTTTTCATTGCTGACTAGTATTTCCCTGAATGGTTGTTCCGTGGTTTATTCTCTCTTCTTGCTGGATATTTGGGTTGTTTCCAGTTTGAGGAATTATAAATAAAACAGTTACAAATTCTTTTCTAAGATTTAAATCTTATTATTATTATTATTATTATTTTTTTTTTTTGAGTCAGAGTCTCACTCTGTCACCCATGTACACTTTCGGCCACTGCAGCCTTGACCTGCTGGGCTCTGGCCATCCTTCCGCCTCAGCCTTCCAAGTAGCTGGAACCACAGGCGTGCACCACCATGCCTGGCTAATTTTTTGATTTATTGTAGAGACAAAGTCTGGCCAAGTTGCCCGGGCTGGTCTTGATCTACTGGGCTCAGGCAATCCTCTCGCTTCCGCCTCCCAAAGTTATGGGATGACTGGCGTGAGCCACCACTCCCAGCCTATTTTTATTATTTTTACAGAGTCTCTCTCTGTCACCCAGGCCGGGGAGCAATGGTGCCATCATAGCTCACTACATCCTTGACCTTCTGGGCTCAAGTGATCCTCCTGCCTCAGCCTCTCCAGAATTTGTTATAAAATTCTTATGCTGTCTTTGGAGCACATATAAATACACATCTGTTGAGTAGAAGAGGTGGCATTTGTTTGAATAAAGCCTAGGACTTACAGTGCTGGGTCTATATTTTCTTTATTTCTGTGGTCCCAGGACCTATTCGTGCTTGGTACTGAGTAGACACTCTATAAATCTTTGCTAAATGGGCCGGGCACGGTGGCTTAGCCTGCAATCCCAGCACTTTGGGAGGCTGAGGCGAGAGGATTGCCTGAGCCCAGGGGTCTGAGACCAGAATGGGCAACTTGGCAAGACCTCGTCTCTACAACAAAGAAGAATTTAGCCAGGTGTGATGGTGTGTGTCTGTAGTTCCAGCTACCTGGAAGGCTGAGGCGGAAGGATCGCCGGAGTCCAGCAGATCAAGGCTACAGTGGCCATGAGCATGCCACTGCACTCCAGCCCAGGCAACAGAATGAGACTCCAACTCAAAAAAAAAAAAAAAAAGAAAGAAAGACTGAGGCAGACGGATCACCTAAGCCCAGGAGGTTGAGAGGTCGAGGCTGCAGTGGCCGTGAGCATGCCACTGCACTCTAGCCCGGCAACAGAGTGAGACTCCAAGTCAAAAAAAAAAAATCTTTGCTAAATGGATACATAGATAGATGATTTTTGTGCCTCTTTTGAGCCTCTTCTGGGATGTTGCTGGAATCTTTGTTTATACACATGTCAGTCTTCCTCTCTGGCACGATTCCCCACAGAGCTTTCCTCGATTAAGCACCTGCCTGTTGTGAAGACCGCACCTGTCGTGAAGCCCCCACCGCGCGCGTGAAGACCGCCCGCTGCCTCCTGCCTTTTTGCTCTGTGACCTGCCTGACGCTTTTGCTCAAAAACCCCTTGGTCCCTGAAGGCCCCTTCCACGGCTATCTGCCTGCAACTCTCTGTCCAGTTTACAAAACCAGACTTTCTCGAATGATCTCTGGTTCTAATACTAGCCATCGCAAGTTGGTTACATACACTTTAAAAAATGAACTGTAAACTCACATTTTTGACTGTTATCTTTCTTTTTTTTTTTTTTTTGAGTAGGAGTCTCACTCTGTCGCCCAGGCTGGAGTGCAGTGGAATGCTCACGGCCACCCCAGCGTCGACCTGCTGGGCTCTGACGATCCTTCTGCCTCTGCCTTCCAAGTAGCCAGAACAAGAGGTGCGTGCCACCATGCCTGGCTAATTTTTTATTCACTGTAGGGAGATCTCGCCAAATTCCCCAGGCTGGTCTCAAACCCGCGGGCTCAGGCAATCCACTCATCTCGGCCTCCCAAGGTGCTGAGATGACAGGCTGAGCCACTGAGCCCAGCCTGGTTTTTTTGTTTTGTTTTGTTTTGTTTTGAGTCAGAGTTTCACTCTGTCCCCCAGGCTGGAGTGCAGTGGCACGCTCACGGCCACTGCAGTCTCGACCTGCTGGGCTCTGGTGATCCTTCCACCTTAGCCTTCCAAGTAGCTGAAGCTACAGGTATGCACCACCACACCTGGCGAAATTTGTTGATTTGTTGTAGAAACGAGGTGGTGCCAAGTTGCCAGGGCAGGTCTCGAACCCGCGGGCTCAGGCAATCCCCTCTCCTCGGCCTCCCAAAGTGCTGGGATGACAGGCCCAGCCGACTTTTATCTTTTTGCCACGTAGGCATGAGACCAAAAAAAGCAGTCGTTGAGGCTGTGTTTACAGTGGTGCTGACATCCCGGCAAAGGTGGCGGTGGGCGGTGCTACTTTCCCATTGTGGGTGGCATTCATTAATATAACAAGAAGGTGGAGGTATCTGACAAAAAAAAAAAAAAAATCCCAAGCTCTTCATGAAACTATGAGCCCTGCAAAGTGGTCAAGCCCCAAGCAGGTAGACTTCAAGGGTGCTTCAGGTGCTGGGCATGGTGGCTCACGCCTGTCATCCCAGCACTTTGGGAGGCTGAGGCAGGAGGGTCGCTTGAGCCCAGGAGTTCGAGACTATCCTGGGCAACATGATGAGGCCTCATCATACTGAAAAAATAAAAAAAATTAGCCGGGCCTGGTGGCGCACACCTGTGGTCTCAGCTCCCCAGGAGGCTGAGATGGAAGGATCACCTGAGCCTAGAAGGTTGAGGCTGCAGTGAGCCGTGATTGTGCCACTGAACTCCAGCCTGGGAAACAGAACACGACCTCAACTCAAAACAAAAGCTTGTTTTCAAAGGGTGTTCAAGGACTGGGAGTATGTGACTTCTTCCTCTAGCGGCCTTCCAGAACAGGACACCTAACAGAGTTGGCAGCACAGAATAATTTGCTCTAAAAACTTTACAAGTCAGAAATAATACCTGACTTCCTACACATTTTGCTGGGCGTAAAATGTCTCCTCGAAGAGACTGGTTTGGAGAGAGCCTCTCAAAAGCCTCTCCGAGGGAGACATCTGAGACTGTCACTTCTGGTGGTGTGTCCAATTAACTTAGAAATGTCCTTGACATTTTTCCTCTGGGAGGAAAGAGTTTGGGTGACAGTTTTTATGCTGCTGTTGTTTGGGGCTGTGGAATTTCCTCATTCTCTGTTCTCCAGCCTTTAAGCGGTGAGAAATGGCCTTGAACCTCAGCACTGGCGTTTTTTTTTTAATCTTCTTACACACACGAAGCTGCTTTCTGGGTCAATGCACGTGTAGTTTCTTTTGTCCCCTCCCAAATTCCTCTTTCTTTCTTTCTTTCTTTCTTTCTCTCTCTCTCCCCCCCTCCCTCTCTCCCTCCCTCCCTCCCTCCCTCCCTCCCTCCCTCTCTCTCTCTCTCTCTCGCTCTCTCTCTTTCTCTCTCTCTGTCTTTCTTTCTGGGTCAGGGTCTCATTCTGTTGCCCAGACTGGAGTGCAGTGGCATGTTCACAGCTCACTGCAGCTTTGACCTTCTGGGCTCACATGAGCCTTCTCCCCCAGCCTCCCAAGTAGCTGGGACTACAGGAATGCACCACTACACCTGGTTACTTTTTCTTTTTTCCTTTTTTGAGATGAGATCTTGCTGTGTTGTCTAGGCTGTAATCCCAGCCCTTTGGGAGGTTGAGGCTTGAGGCCCAGGAGTTCGAGACCAGCCTAGGCAACCTGGTAAGGCCTCATCTCTACCAAAAAAGTTTTTTAAAACAAGTTTGGTCGTCCAAAGTTGGTCTCGAACTCCTGGACACAAGCAAACCTTCTCTTCAGCCTTCCAAAGTGTTGGGATGACAGGTGTGAACCACTGTGCCCGTCCCCAAAATCGTTTTCACATCCCGTCGTTTAAAAACAACTATTTCCAAAGGCATCTTCAAGTTGTCTTTTGTATGATTGATTACAATCAAAAGAAGAAAAAAGTAAAATAAACTTCGAGGGGGAAAAATCCAAACCATTTAGATCAGTGCCATGGAGCTATTTTAGAGAACTGGCTTTCTATATTTTAATGCTTTCCATGTCTGCGGCATGGCTCCAGACTCTGGTCTATAATTGTAACACCATCTTGACACATCTACTTTTAAGCCACAAAGTTTTGTCTTTTCCTTTTTCAAAGAAGAAAAAAAAAAAAAAAAACTGGAGCCAAGTGACCATTCTGTATACTCATGACTCAGGTAACAGGGGAGCCGAGACAGGCACATGTCGGTCAGGCGGGCCCACGTCCTGTGCCACTCGATGGCCAGGAAGTGGGCACAGGGCCGAGATACTCAAGACAGGACAATGGCTGAGACTGGGCCTGTCCTGACAGGGGAGGTGGGGACCCTGCCTGCGGGGCAGAAACCACGGAAAAGATTTTGTGTGTGTGGAGCTCAGAATACAGGGCCTAGCTGGGCACAGAGGTTCATGCCTGTCATCCCAGCACTTTGGGAGGCCAAGGCAGGAGGACGGCTTGAGCCCAGGAATTCAAGACCAGCCTGGGCAACATAGCAAGACCTTGTCTCTGCAAGAAATAAAACAGTTAGCTGGGTGTGGCGGTGCGTGCCAGTAGTCCCAGTTACTCGGGAGGCTGAGGTGGAAGGATCGTCTGAGCCCAGGAGGCCGAAGCTGCGGTGAGCCGTGATGGTGCCACTGCACCCACTGTTTGGCTGACAGAGAGAGACCCTAACTCAAAAAAAGAAAAGAAAATAGGGCCTTCTGCAAGGGTGGGAAATGCCATCAGTAGATCTGTTAAGAAAAACAAAAGAAAACAAAACCCAAAAAGCCCTTTGTTCCAATCAAGGTGAGGGCAACTCAGCTTAGAAGTCAGCCGCTGCCCTGGTCCTGGCCAGGTGGTCCGTGCAGGACACAGCCCATGGGACCGCAGGCTGCCCCCAGGACTGCGTGGCCGCCTTGTGATCTACCAGTCCTGTAGCTTTCTCTCCCCGGAAGGGGCATTTGTCTGGCTCATGTCTGAACCATCTGCACACGACCTTCCATCAGCCTCCCTGGAACAGGATGTCCGGGCGCCAGCAGCTCCGTGGCACCCAGTTGGAGATTGTTGGGGACGGTCCAGAGCCCAAGGGAGATAAACAGCCTCGTCTCAAGCCCTCCTTAAAACATTAAAAAAAAAGGCAGAAAAGGCTGGGAAACTATTTTTAGCCGACAGAAGAGAGGAAAGTCGGATGGGCCGAGCGCCTCTCCCCCAGGTGCTGCTGGCCATGCTGTTCCTTGTCATTGTTTCCTCCTCCTTGCCGGGACACCCCAAGCAGGAGAGGCTGTCTCCATTCCCCCGATGCTGGGAGGGCCTGTCACTCTGCAAGACCACCTGCCCCAAGTGGCAGCGCCAGGTCCCAGAGTTCCCGGGACCAAACTTTCGCTGACACGGCCTGTACCCAGGGCTGACGCTGGAGGCCTGGGCTGGGCGGTGTGGCGGTGGCGACCGGTCACCTCCCATCGTTGCGTCCGGCTTCACTGTAAAAGCAGAGCTTGGACGTCAGCAGAACACAGGGCCACACGTCCGGCAGGCGACAGGCCCCGCGCCCTGCGTGTGGTCACATGGTGCGCTCTGGCGGATGAGATGCCAGCAGACTCTGTCCCCACCCTTGGGCCTCAGTGCTGCCCAGGGCGTGGAGAGCATCTCAGCTGTGATGTTGCCTTGGCAACAGGAGTTAAACATGGCGGGACAAAAGGTGGGAGCAGCTCAGGTCCCTGACAGGAGCTATCCACCCCCGGGCTTCCTTTCTCTGTGAAGTTCTATTTTTGTGTGTTTGTTTGTTTATTTATTTTTCTGAGTCGGCATCTCACTCTGTTGCCCAGGTTGGAGTGCAGTGGCACGCTCGTGGCCACCCCAACGTGGACCTGCTGGGCTGTGGCGATCCTTCCGCCTCAGCCTTCCAAGGAGCCTGAACTACAGGTGTGCACCACCATACCTGGCTAATTTCTTTTTGATTTATTGTAGAGATGAGGTCTCACCGAGTTGCCAGGGCTGGTCTCGGACCTGCGGGCTCAGGAAATCCACTCCACCTTGGCCTCCCAAAGTGCTGGGATTACAGGCTGAGCCATGAACCCAGCCTATTTATTTATTTTTGAGTCCGAGTCTTTCTCTGTCCCCCAGGCTGGAGGGCAGTGGCACGATCACAGCTGGCCATAGCCTTAACCTTCTGAGCTCAAATGATCCTCCTGCCTCAGCCTCCCAAGTAGCTTGGAGTACAGCTGTGCACCACCCCACCCAGTTGATTTTTAAATTTTTTGTGGAGATGAGGTCTCACTGTATGGCCCAGGCTAGTCTCGAACACCTGGGCTCAAGTGATCCCCCTTCCTGGGCCTCCCAAAGTGCTGGGATTACGGGTGTGAACCATTGCACTGGCCAGAAACACCATTTTGAACACACATCCGGAAAGTCATCAGTTCAGGCTTTTTTCCTCTGTAGAAGAAACCCACAAGAGATCACTGTCTTTCTCTGAATGTAGATTGGAAATACTTAGATGACGAGTTAACCTTCATTTGTTTTGTGTGGGAAATTCCCCAGGGACACTCCTCATTTCAAGAAAGGTCGGGCTGTCCTCACTCTCTGTCTCAAGTAGTCGAGCCAATTGGGAGCTCCCGTCTTCCGACAGAGGGGCCGAGTCTTCCCTGGCCTCCCACGCCAGGACCCACAGTGGCTTGCTGGTGGGAGCAGTCGGGGTGTGCATTTGGTCTATTTCCTGAAAGCTAAGGCCATCCCTTTTTAAGACAGCTTTCTTGTGATTTCACATAGGTACACTGTCCAGGCTTAAGAAAATTAAAAACTGAAGAGGAAAAAGGAGACAGGAAGAGAAAAGAAAAACCCAGGAGGGAAGTGTTTGGTCATGATGGCTGCTGTGAAATATTCAAATGCTGACGACATCACCGTACTCAGAAACAGAATAAGGATGCGTAAGCAGCTTTTGCAGGGTGTGATAAATGTCCTCAAAAGTAAGAAGGTGTGGAAATGAGAGGGGATAGAAGACCAAGAGGAAAACACGGAAGGTGAAAATAAGCAGCAGAAGAGAAGCCCTTCTGATCACCCACAGAAATTGCTTGTCCCATTTTGAAAAGCGAAGCTGTCCAATGCAGAGCTATCTCTCCAGTGTCTCAAACCTTTAGTTTAAAAAAAATGCTGATGGGCCAGGTGTGGTGGCTAACACCTGTAATCCCAGCACTTTGGGAGGGAAAATTGCTTGCGCTCGGAGTTTAAGACCAGCCTGCGTAACATAGCAAGACCTGGTCTCTACAAAAGAATAAAAAAATTAGCCGGGTGTGGTGGCACGTGCCTGTAGCCTCAAGCTACCTGGGAGGCTGAGGTGGAAGGATCACCTGAGCCCAACAGGTCAAGGCTTCAGTGAACCGTGAGCATGCCACTGCACTCCAGCCTGGGCTACAGAATGAGACTCCAACTCCAAAAATAAATAAGTAAATACACATATATATGTCTATATATACACATATGTGTATATATGCATATATATATAGTACTATGAATAATAAATATATGGTATTGTTTGTGGGAGTGCCTTTCCACACATGTTTTCTCTGGGTCTCTTTATGTCTTGTTTTTTCACCCAATGCCACTTTTTAAAAATAAATTTTTAATTAAAAATAAATAAATAAATAAGTAAATACATTTGTATTTTTTACTCTTGTTAATCTGTTTTTTGTTCTAAGGGCCTCAGAGGAGCCGAAAGATGGGTGAGGAGGACGTATTTCTTTTGCCCTATAAATGACGTTAATAAATACATATATGGCAGAAACAGTAATGTCTTCAAATAGAGAAGACAAATTTGCACTTTTATGAATCAGCATTTTGTTCATAGCTACAGCTTAGGTAACTATTTGTTTGCTTGAGGAGGATCCTGAACCTTAATTAGCATGTGCGTGTATAAAGATATTATTTGAGCCTGGGTTTCTGCTTTAAAAAAACTCTTAGGCTGATCACGGTGGCCTATAATCCCAGCACTTTGGGAGGCTGAGGCGAGAGGATTGCCTGAGCTCAGGGGTCTGCAACCAGCCCGGGCAACTTGGCGAGACCTCGTCTCTACAATAAATCAAAAAATTAGCCGGGCATGGTGGCAGGAACCTGGAGTTCTGGCTACTTGGAAGGCTAGGGCGGAAGTTTGATCCTTCCAAGTAGCCAGCAGGTCGAGCCCAGCAGGTCGAGGCTGCGGTGGCTGTGAGCGTGCCGCTGCACTCCAGCCTGGGCAACAGAGTGAGACTCCGACTCAAAAACACAAACAAACAAAAAACTCTTATGCTTCCTTTGAAAATGACATCACTCACTAATGATGATTAATGATAGAATTGAAAGATGAAAACAATTCGAAAATGGTTAGAACTTTAAGTCTGTGACAGCAAAACAAGAACAGTGGCAGTAGTATTTTATTGAGTATGTCCTACGAGACAGGTGCTATTCAAAGACGTGGTAAGATAAAAATAAATCAGTCTTTGAAATCAGATTCCATTCTGACTCTACCCCTTATTCCTCAAGTCTTCAATAATTGACTTAAATGGTGAGTGTTGGCTTCGCCATCTTTAGAATGGGGAGATTAATACCACCCCTCCCTCCCGTCATCGTCAAAATTAACATCATGGGTTTGAAAGCATCTCGGTCTCTGCGGAGTACACAAGTGTTCCCAGCTTACCTGCTTAGGAAACCAGCCTAGGTGAATTTCTGCTGCAAAATACTCGAATTTAAGATAGCATCCACCTTGGGAATTTTTTGAGATCAATCTAAAATCAAAGACACCCATGAGAGAAACAATTAAGACTCAATGCACCATGAGATGCACACTTACAAAAAAGAGAAGTCTCTGGAAGGCAACAAAAGCCAGATGCCGAATTCAAATATTTTCCCTGAAGCCTGAAAAGTCTGAGAAAATATACACGCCATGGTATCATGATACCATAATAACTAGCGTGGTGACTGTGTAGGTCTCAGTCGTCTAGGTTTATAAAAACAGGCTGGGTTCAGCAGGGCTCAGACTGGCAAGACTGGCTTCTGATTCACCACACTCTTCTCTCTGAAATGACTGCTGTTGCGTGAATTTAAACAAGTGCCACAAGTGCTCATTTCCATGTGTGACATTTCTGATAAACTTCCAGGTTTTAAACTGGTTACGAGAGCCAGATGACAAGCCACATTTGCTCAGTGCGAAGAGCGAACTAGTTCCCATCCAGCCACCCTCAAGGCTTCCCGTTGCATTCCGCAAATATTAGCCAGTGACTTTAGCCTGATCACAACTCGCTAGTCACGTTTCAGCATGTAGAACAAATAGGATGGAGAGAGAAGGGAGTTCTTTGTAACAGGAAGGTCTTTGGAGGAACCCAGGACCGAACGGAACCGTCTGGAAACTTAAAGTAATAAAACACATATGATGTACCACCTCATGTGTAATTCAAAATAAAAATGATTCCAAGCCGGGCACGGTGGCTCATGCCTGTCATCCCAGCACTATGGGAGGCTGAAGTGAAAGGACTGCCTGAGCTCAGGGATTTGAGACCAGCCTGGGCAGCATAGCAAGACCTCGTCTCTACAGTAAATCAAAAAATTAGCCAGGCATGGTGGCACGTACCTGTGGTTCCAGCCACTCGGGAGGTTGAGGCAGAAGAATCGCCTGAATCCAGCAGGTTGGGGCTGTGGTAGCCGTGAGTATGTCACTGCACTCCAGCCTGGGCGACGGCGGAGTGAGACACCGACTCAAAAAGCCAAAACAAAACAACAAAAGACAAAAACAAAAAAATGGTTCTAAACCACATGAAAAGAATAAGGACTGTTGACAAAATTGTGACTTTTTACATGATGATGACAAACGTTAAATGTAATATAATGTTTTGCTCTCTGCTCCCCTCGCTTTACTGAGAAAGGTACCATGTTGTCACCCGCCAACTTCCCCAGGAATCCACCAGGACGTCTGTAGACCACGTGTGGCTAAGTTTGAGACACCCTGCTATAATGCAGGACAGGACCACCTGGATGGCCTCCCGGGAGATCTCAGAAGGGAGGTGGGAGGTGAGATAGACCAGGCTTGGGGTATGGGTCTTCGGAAGTGAGATCAGGCCAAGACTGGGACATTTATGATAGTTTGGGATTGAAAGGGTCTAGACGCAAGTCTTTTTTTTTTTTAAGGGCCAGGGCCTGGGCTGGGTCTGAAGCAAATCTTTAGAAGTGAGCAGGTGTGTGGCAGGGACCCAGTGAATCTATTGTCCCGAGTAGAGGTTCCTTTGCCCATACGAGCCGTGTATTGTTCAAATAAATTGGTTTCCAGGAATGTCCTGAAGCAAACAGTGAAATTACTTACTGCGCCACACGTGTACCTTTCTGGGCAGGGATTTTCTAGGCAAATAATGAGACACGTTGCTCAGGTGACCGTCAGTTATGGTTGCGTAACACGGCACAACAACACTGGCAACGCCTCAATGTAGAATCGGATGTTGAATTAGGGAAAAAAAGGGAGAGAGGCAGGGGCCGGTAAACAAGGGAGACTTGGATAGAGTGAGTGGAACGGCAGGGGCGAAGGGCTCCGAATTTCAATTTTTGCCCCAAACCACCCAGACAGACCTCAACTCAAAGGAGCAGAGCTGCCTTCCAGAGGGGGACGACCCGCCGCAACTTGGGTGGACCTGATCGGCCTATTTGACGGGCCTAAGACACTCATGCTAACAGTGTGCTCCTGGAGAGCTGGGCCTGTCCGTTCACTCTCACACCCCTGGCGCAGGACGTGGTGTCAGCAAGTCCTTGACGCGCTCGTGTTGGAATGACTCAGGCTGTGCTGAACTCTTGCATGGAGAGAGCTGAGGGAGGCAGACCCTGTGTAGACGCCGCTGTGCCTGGTTGACCAGAAGCCCACGTTTGAGACTCTGAGCATTAGCCATATGGCAAGTCTTGGACTAAGAAAAGACCACAAAGATGCTTTTTAAAAAAATCCAGAAACAGATGAGATCAAGGAAAGCGCAGAAAAGCAGACACCTGATCATTAAAAATATCCGTGTCGACACGGCGCCTCTGAATGTTATGCACGGATCCTCTTTGTCAGGCGAGGAATATGAGGATGACTGTCACCATTGGATGGATCAGCAAACAGCGGCTCCAAGGTGGCTGCGTGTCCCGCCCAAGGTCACAGCACCGTGAGATTGCAGACGGCTCTCCCCGCCCGGATCTGCTGAGGCATTTTGCAACTGTTGGGAATTGGAAGCAGAACTGAAACTGTAAAAAGAGTGAGGGAAGTGTTTCTCTTTACCCTCCAACCATAAGGACCAAGGTTTGCCGAGTTGTAAGTTCTGTAAATAGACTAGCGTGTGCTGGGGGCTGCCACTGAGTGGGACCCGCCGTGGCTGCAGCCGGGCCCCGCACACCGGGCCGGGGGGCCCTGAACGTGGCCTCTGAACCACCCCAAGTCTGTGCTGCCGTCACACCTGCACAGATGACGGTTTTTATGCCAAAGGCCCGCGTGGCCACGTGTTTCCACGGGCAGCAAAATGTTCGTATCTCTGTCTGGCTGGGCTTCAGTTTTTGGCAAGACTTTCCTCTTCTCTTGCGAACATCTTGGAAAGCTTTTAACTGAGCATGAAGATGTTTATTTTGAGAAGCAAAAGGGACTAGCTGAATGCGTCTAAAACCAGCCTCTACCTCTCCACCAGATGACCTTCACTTTTATCATGTAAGATATTTCGTGGCCTCCGCCATCTAACAGGCAGGGGACACAGGTGACGCCATCTAGAGGGCACTCAAGGAATGGGAGTCTCCCTGTGACTTTTGGCCTTGGGCAGGTATGAGGAGTCTGGGTGGGGGAATCATCAGGGAAACCGGGATAGGAGCTGTGGATGTAGGAGTCTCCCTCTGTCACCCAGGCTGGAGTGCTGTGGCATGCTCACGGCCACTCCAGCGTTGACCTGCTGGGTTCTGGCGATTCTTCTGCTTCAGCCTTTCAAGTAGCCGGAACTACAGGCACGCGCTACCATGCCCAGCTATTTTTTTTTTTTATTGTGGAGATGAGGTCTTGCCAAGTTGCCCGGGCTGGTCTTGAACCTGCAGACTCAGGCAATCCACTCACCTCGGCCTCCCAAAGTGCTGGGATTACAGGGTGAGACACTGAGCCCAGACCTTTTTTTACAATTTTTTAGAGATGAGGGCTTGCTATGTTGCCCAGGCTGGTCTCGAACTCCTGGGCTCAAGCAATCCTCTGACCTCAGCCTCCTAACGTGTCAGGATTACAGATGTGAACCATGGTGCCTTGCCTTTCCTATAAGTTTATACAAAATACCATAGTGACTTTGTCTTCAAGTTCATGATTTACAAGTAAATATATACAGCTTTTCTGGCCAATGCTGGATAATCTTGGTTGCATTTTTCTAAACACATTTTATTTTTCCTTTTCAGGTCCAAACGAAACTGAAAGTCCCCCCATAATCAGTGTGCAATTTCTCTTAAGAGCACAAAACCTTTGGAGTTTATATTTCCCCCTTGCTGGGGTTTGAATGTGTTTCCCAGATTTCCTGGGTTGGAAACAGAATTCCCAAATGTATATACTGATTGGAGGTAAGATCTTTGGAAAGTAATTGGGATTACCCAATGAAGCAGGGGTTCCCATTCCCAGGCCTTGGACCGGTACCAGTCTGTGGCCTGTTAGGAACCAGGCCTCACGGCAGGAGGTGAGCGGCGGGCGAGGGAACGAACCTTCATCCTTATCTACAGCGCTCCCCATTGCTTGAGTTACCCCGAGTCCGTCTGCTGTCAGATCAGCAGCGGCATTTAGATTCTCACAGGAGCGCAAACCCTATTGTGAACTGTGCATGGGAGGGATCTAGGTTGTACACTCCTCGTGAGAATCTAAGGCCTGATGATCTGAGGCGGGGCTGAGCCGGCATTGCTGGCACTGGGAAGCAGCTGCAGATACAGGGGAACGTCAGCGCCCATAGAATGTGCAACAGCAAAGTGAACCCAGTGTAAACTGCCGACTGTGGGTGATAATGATGTGTCAGTGTAGCTGCGTCCTCAGTGGAAACAATGTAGCACTCTGATGAGGGAATGTTGGTCCTGGGGGAGACTGAGCATGTGGGTGGCGGCGGGAAATACGTGGAAAATCTCTGTACCTTCCATTCAATTTTGCTGTGAACCTAAAGCTGCTCTAAAAATGAAGTATATTATAAAATTTTTAAACACTAAAAAAAAAAAACCACACACACACACAATGAGGTTGCACTGCACAGAGACCATACCAAATCAATTGCTTGCAGACTCCTATCAGAACCCGCTTAGTAAGTGGCAAGTAAGTGATGGACATCAGTTGTCCGGCTGCACCTGGGGGCAGGCTTTAGGGCAGAATCCAGCACTTATTTTAGCCCACGTGTGGCCCACCCATTTCTGTCTGTGCTACTTTTAAAAAATGAGTTGTATAATTATTTCATTATATATTACAATACAATAATCCTAGAAATAAAGTACGCAATAAATGCTATGTGCTTGAATC
>CAUYQG010043116.1:0-26348 GCA_963574415.1 Tarsius wallacei | reverse complement strand
CAAAGTCATGAAACCTTAAAAACTGCTTCACCACATAGAGACCAAGCACCCTTGCATTAAAAGACAAGCCTTTGGAGTTTTGCAAAAGAAAAAAATATTGTGAACACAAAGAACAGAAGCAATTATTAAAGGCTATCACTTTATCCAGTGTGCCTGTACCGAGAGTCTGATTCTTTCACATTGCTAAAGCTAAGAACTCTTTTCCTACTGGTGAAGAGTTGATTCTGCCTGCTTCTAAGGACATTTGTCATGAACTTTTAGGAGAGGCTGCAGTTCAAAAGGTGGCACATGTTCCTCTTTCAACTAGCACCATAACTAGATGAGTTGATTAAAGAGCAGGGGATACTGAAGCACAATTATTAGAGTGGATTAATGATTAGTCATGGTACACGATCCAGGCTGACTGACGAGTCTACCGATGTTGACAGCAAAGCCACAATGCTTGTTTTTGTGCAATATATTTATCAGGAGAACGTGCGTGAGAATTTATGTGCACTTTTGTTGACAATCAATACCACAGCTGCAGAACTATTCCAGTATTTGAATGATTACACATCCGGAAAACTGAATTGGTCATTTTGTGTCCGTATATGCATGGACAGGATGGCTGCCATAACTGGACAGCTTTCTGGTTTCACTACTCAGGTCAAAGAGGTCGCTTCTGAATGTGAGTCTATGCACTGTGTCATCCATAGAGAAATGCTGCCTAGCCAAAAAAAAGTCACCTGAACTTAACAATGTCTTGCAGGATGTGATTAAAATTATCAACCACACTAAAGGACATGCCCTTAACTCATGTCTATTCATACAGCTCTGTGAGGAGATGGACACAGAGCACACACATCTTCTCTTATACACAGAAGGGAAGTGACTTTTTAAAGGTAGATCTATCTAAAGGTAGATCAGAGTTTATGAGTTATGAGAGGCATTCCAGAGATTTCTTCTAGAAAAACAGTTGCCACTAGCAGCACATTTCAGTGATACAGAATGAGTTGGAAAACTTGCTTACTTATGTGACGTATTCAACCTGTTCAGCGAATTCCATCTGTCACTTCAGGGGAGAACAACAACTATGTTCAAGTCAGCAGGTAAAGTGGCTACATTCAAAACCAAACTGGAATTATGGGGGCAACAAGTGAACATTGGGATTTTTGACATGTTTCAAACTTTAGCAGAGATTTTGAAAGAGACTGAGCTTAGGGTCTTCTTTCTCCCAGCTGGTGCATGATCTCACATCTTAGCTTTCAAAATAGTTTGACTATAACTTCCCAACCACAAAAGATCCCTGAACTTGGAAGGAATGGATCCATGACCCATTTGTGAAAAAGCAAGGTGAATCGCTTGTCTAAGCTAGAAGAAGATCAACTGCTTGAGATCACAAATGGCGGTGACCTTAATAGTATGTTTGTGACAACTTCAAATCTCCATACGTTTTGGATTAAAGTCAAGGCAGAATATCCTGAGATTGCCACAAAAGAGCTGAAAAGTCTGCTTCTATTTCCAACATTCTATCTTTGTGAAGCAGTGTTTTCTGCAGTGACAGCAACCAAAATGAGATTATGAAGTAGATTAGACATAAGCAACACACTTCATGTGTCACTGTCTCCTATCATCCCCCAGATGGGACAGTCTAGTTGCAGGAGAATAAGTTCAGAGCCCCAGCAGATTCTGCATTATGGTGAGCTGTATAATTATTTCATTATATATTACAATGTAATGATAATAGAAATAAAGTGCACAATATATGTAATGTGCTTGAACCATCCCAAAACCATTCCTTCCCCCTGGACTATGAAAAAATTGTCTTCCATGAAACTGGTTCCTGATGCCAAAAGGGTTGAGAACTGCTGCAGAAAAGGATCCAGTTCTCTTTCTCTGTGATCACAAGCTTTAAGGACAAACTAAAATGAAGCCATTTCTGACAAATTTTCTGGGTCAAATTTGGGTAAGATCTTCAATGAGAAGAAGGCTGACCCACACTAGCAAAGTTAGAGAGCAAGACTGAAGTCAGAAATTCCGCTTACTTGCCAAAGCAAGTTTCAGCTGAATTTCTAGCCAATTTATGTAGGTTATACTCAATTCTTCATCCTACAAGAGTCAAGTCTCTCTTTATTTTCACTATACAATTCTATACACATGAGCAATTTTAGCCCACTAGGATTGGAAGAGTCTCTGTCGCAAGTTTTTTTCACCAAAGGGCTTTACCTCTCAATGCTTTGCTGTCAGACACAGCTGTTTTGAAGGCCTGCTCTATCACATACTAGCTCCATGATCTTGGGAAATTTACTCAACACAAGATTCAAAAGCATCACCAGTATGATGGGAATAACAATAGGACCTATGTCAAAAAATTGTAACTTCCTGGAAAACAAGTAGCACATAGCAAGTGCCTAGGAAATTGTAGCTTCCATTACTTTTATTCACTCTGGAATGAGAGAAGTTTAAATGAGATAAGGCAAATAAATGCGAACCTTTCAGAAACTCATCTACCAACATATTAAAAAAATTCAGTAGAGTGCACAACTGATCTTTAGTAGCACTTGCTGCATGGATTCCCAGGAAATAAAATAGGGGGTAGGGAGGAAGGAGAGGGTCAGGGATTTTTTTTATTTATTGGAACACCTATTCAGTGTTCTAATATTAGCAACTTATCATACTGAAGGCAAGTAACTTAGCGAAAGACAAGAGAGAGAAAGTTAATATTTACTGAATATCTGCCAGATGTCACACATCCTAGGCTCTATTGTAAACAACACAGCATTTTATTTCATCTAGTAAGGAGATAGGCATTATTACACCCGTTTTATAGATCAAAAAACTGAAGTTCTGAAAATGTATTACTAGAAAGTAGAGCTAGACATTCAAAGCAGTTGTATCTGGCTTCAGATCCGTGCTGTCCTTCCACATTGGGCTCTCTCTTTCTCTTACATTGGGCCAGTATAACCCCCAGGTGTTTGGAAAGCACCTACATTCCCTCATAAATATGAAGAGATAAATATTCCTCCCAGATTTTAAACTCCTCTGGTTAAGCCTAGTAGCTCCCCTCCAAGAGAAGGGGACGCAACTCTTTAAATCACTGAACCAAGAGAATCATGTATCAACGGCATCCCTCATTCCAACATCACAAGACCTCACCTTCAATCCTCTCCCTATTCTGAATCCCTGTCAAACCATACATTGTCTACCAGAGTCAAAATAGTACTGTCGACATTTCTAGATTGTGTTGCCAACCAATCTGTTCACTTCTTAGCCGTATGATTAAGAATTTTCTCTATCTTTACCTATGAAATAGAAATAAAACTTGCCTCTTTATACGAATTAAGGTGATATTTATAACAGTCCAAGAGAAAACCAACCATACAGCAAAATGAAAAACTGACTGCATACGTGTTTACTTGTTTTGCTCTATTGTGTTCACTGTCATCTTTCCCCTCATCATTCCAATGGAAATATCTAGGGAAGCAAACTATAGCTCTCCTTCATCAATTCCAGTGCCTGGTCCATGCTGTACGTACAACTGGAATCTGTTGATTTATGGACCTTTCACTAAATCTTAGAACACCACTTCTTTCCAGTTCCTCAGCCTCTTAAGATTGGTGTCGCAGTTATAAATAAGGCCTTGTAACAATCTAAAAATAACTTTACAGCATCCACAAAGAGATTCTTCATCAGTTTCCACATTTTCTACCACACTTCCACTGTTCAGAAATGACCATATCAGAAATTTACGTTCGTGAAAGGCCGTCAACGTGACAAAGTGCACAACATTTTTAGTACGTGTCTTGTTATAACCACAAAGTATCTTCAGATGTTCATGTAATTCTTAGCTGTCTTAGAATGAAGTAGCATTCGAGTAGCATTTGCTCTTACAGTTCCACTCCAAACATTCAGCTCTTCACCACGTGTGAGAGTCTTAGCCTTGTCTGTACTCAGACTATTAAAGAAAAGAAAAACTGCCCCATCTCTCTGTTTTTTAAGTTCTCCAGGGCATTGTTTTTCGGTATATGACTCCCTCCCCAAAAAGAACGAAAATAAAAGCAAAACCAAAACCTCATGAGGAGGTCAAATATGTTTTTTTAATATTGCACATGTTTAAGAATTGTCTTGGAGAGGTACAATGTTAATTTGCATGTTTAAAATTCAGAATAGACCTGCATTAAAGGATCTTCTAACTTCACCTAACATAATTCTTCCATTTGTGGACCTTGTTTAGATATCAGATATCATTAAATTCAATATTATTTAATATTAGATCATATTAAAGTATCATTGTTAATGTTGTGAGATGTAAACATGTCTATAGTAAAAAGACATGATTATTCCCTCTACCACCCAGAGTCCTGCCAGCTAACAGCCACAGCTAAGAGCCTCTTCCAAAATTGCCCCCAAATTGTTGTTAGCTGAAGTAAAACACCATCCTGAAGGTGATCCCCATTTCTTCACGACAGCTTGGTCCATATGAGTATTACAAGAATATTAGCCGGGCTCGGTGGCTCAGCCTATAATCCTGCACTCTGGGAGGCTGAGGTGAGTGAATTGCCTGAGCCCGCAGGTTCGAGACCCGCCTGGGCAACTTGACGAGTCCTCATCTGTACAATAAATCAAAAAATTAGCCGGGTGAGGTAGCGCACGCCTGTAGTTCCAGCTACTTGGAAGGCTGAGGCAGAAGGATCACCGAAGTCCAGCAGGTCAAGGCTGCAGTGGCCGGGAGTGGTCACTGTGCTCTAGTCTGGGCGACAGAGTGAGACTCCAACTCAAAAAATAAAAATAAATAAAAAAATAAAAATAAATTTAAAAAAGAGTATTACAAGAATATTAAGGCCCAGGCTTCTTTCCAGACTCTGGACAAGTAAGAAGTGATCAGCTTTGTAGCACTGCCTGGGGGTCAACAAAGTCCTTTTTTAGCAGCGGTCCCCAACCTTTTTGGTATCAGGGACAGGTTCCGTGGAAGATCATTTTTCCATGGACAGTGGTGCGGGATATCATCAGGCATGAGATTCTCATAAGGAACACCCAACCTTGATCCCTCGCATGCTCAGTTCACAGTAGGGTTCATGCTCCCATGAGAATCGAATTGAATGCCCTCACTGATCTAACAGTAGATGGAGCTCCACTTGCCCACCACTTACCGTCTGCTGTAAAGCCCAGTTCCTAACAGACCAGGGACTGGTATAGGTCTGCACCCCAGGTGTAGGGATTCCTGTAGTATAAGACCGCCCAACAGCCCACCTTCTCCCTCTACCTGATCTTGCTTCCTTTCCTTCCGTATTAGTCCATTTTGTATTGCTATCAACAAATACCTGAAGCTGGGTAATTTATAAAAAGGTTTATTCGACTCATGGTTCTGCATGGCTTTGGCATCTGCTCAGCTTCTGTCGAAGCCTTAGGAAGCTTTTGCTCCTGGTGGGAGGCAAGGGGAGCCAGTGTGTTACATGCCTAGTGAGACTGAGAGCATAAGAAGGAAGAGGTAGTGCTAGACCCTTTTAAACAACCAGTCTTCACATGACTTAAAAAGAGAACTCAGTCATCACTGGAAGAATGACACCAAGCTTTCTAAGAGGGATGAGTCCCAGTAATCCAATCATCTCCCTCCAACACTGGTGATCACGTTTCACCATGAGAATTGGAGGGGCCGAATATCCAAACTATTTCATCTTCCCTCCTGCAGGTCCTGTGGATCCTGTAACCACTCCTAAAAAGTTTTCTGTTCATTACTCTGCATCTCAGAGTTTGTTTCCCCAGGATCCCAACCTGTAATAATGGCTTGGAGGAACATTTTAAATCTAATAGAGATATGCCCTGAATAATTTAAGAATGAGATGATATAGGGTCTGAAAATTGCAAAGAAATAAAAGAAGGGAAATAGATTTTTTTTTAAATATTGGCAAAATGTGAATAATTGTGAAGACTAAACAATGAGCACATGGAACTTTATTGTGACATTATTCTTTTGTGTGGGTACAAAATTCTCCATGATGAAATTTTTTAAAAAATATAATTTTCCAAATTTTCAGAGAATCCTCTCTTCGAGCAATATTTATCATCTTGGGACAGACAAATTCCATGCTCCTTTGGTCCCATCTAGGCCTAAATGAGCCAGGGAAACTTTCCCCAATTACTTCCTATGGCACAGAATCATTCTACTCTCTCTGGGTCTGAGTTTTTCAGATGGGCCTCATTAATGCTAATGAAAATGTCACAGATGCTAATGAACAGCTAGTCCTCTTTAACTCCACAACCAGCTGAGGTAGCTGCAGAGGCTAGGAAATCAATTGTAGCTTGATGGTACACCCATCCTTAGAGGTAACCTAAATGTGCTGAGCTTGCCGGACTGTCAAAATCCCCCAGGATGCCGGAGAGGAAGTAGAATGAGGTCGAAAGACTCAGGGAAACAGACCAAGACAGCAGGGCCAATTAGCCATCTGAGCTACCACTTGGACAGTTGGAAACCAAGAGCTGTAATTACTTCTTATTTAGAACATTAGCCTTCTTTGAAATCCTAGGGAATGACCTGCAGGCAGCTCTAGGGGACTTTGCAAATAAGGAGAGGAGCACAGCTACTTTCCTCTCAGACCTGAATAGCCCAGGATGGATCTGTTAGCAACTCACAAACGGAAGAATAATACTAATAATAATGCACGGCAGTCAGGTTTGTTATTTGGGGTTTTTTCCCTTAATTAAGACTCCCTTTGAGTAGCCTGAAGTATTGGGCTCATCTTCATCAGGCCATCTGCTGTGCCTTTGTTTTCTCCTTCTCCCTTTTCCTCCCAGAGGACTCTTTTAAGCTCCAACACATCGGGAGACCTGCTCTGAATGGATTTGCATCTCTAACTGAATCTATTTTAAGGTTTCTTTTGTGAACCTAATGGCTATCTCTAGTCACTTTTCCACTTTCAGGCACTGATTGCATCTCCTCTGAAGACTCCTCAGAGGGCCAATTTCTCCCCCCTAGGGTTTCTTTTTGACGTAGGCAGACACTCTCCACCATGGAAACCATCTGGCATGGCAGTGTTTGATAAAACTTTTGCCTTCATTCTTCAGGATTAGGGGGAAACTGGTTTCTCCAGAACCATCATTTTCTTTCTCTGCATTCTCACAAACAAGCTCTTCCCTCAAGGGGACCTTTCATCCAATAGCTGGGAAGCCTCTTCCTTATCCAAATTACTTTTCTGAGTTTATCAAGCCCTCTGTAATCCAGTTCCTTCCTTCACTTCCTTCTCAACAATTTGATTTTCTCACCCTACACATTCTAGCCAGACAGGTTTCACCTCAATCCCTAAACATGCCAAGTTTATCCTCTTTCTTCTTCGAGACTAAAAAACCAAAACGGAATAACTTTAGTCAGCAGCTTATCTGAACCCACCCTCTAATCATTAACAAAAGTCTGGAGGTAATTACTGATAATTGCCTTGCAACCCCCCAAGCATGCTTTGTTCTAACCAAATACTATTATCCAAAGTATTTGTCTTCCTGCCATAAAGGGCCAAGCTGACCTAATCTATTGTGGATCAACCTTCTGTGACTTATGGAACACAGACCACCACCGTATCACCATGGAAACAGTTCCTGTGCTTACCTGTCCTTCCCATCTATGCGACTGATCCACTCATCTGCCTGTCATCTGACACGATTACATGAGTTCCTGTGAGTGCCTGCCCCGCCCACCCCCAAAAGAATTTTAAAAACACAATCTCAAGCACTCACTGCCACATTTTCTTCAGATGCCTGGCCCCCTTTTCTTTCTTAGGAAGGGTATTCACCCTCTGTCTCTCTCTCCCTCTTTAACCTACTTTTAAATAAACTATTTTCCTTAATCTAATTTCTGTGCAATTCTTTGCAACTTACCAGTGACCCTGGCACACTGACTTCACAGATCCTTTTCCTTCAAATGCTCTTCCCATGGGTTGGTTTCTTCTTGTCATTCACATCTCAGCCTGAATATCACCTCAGAGACTTTCCCTGATTACTCAGAATTATTAAAAGGCTACCTAGTCTCTCTCTCCCTCTCTCTTTCTCTCTCTCTCTCTCTCTCAATTTTTAGATACAAGGTCTTATTGCCTAGGCCGGACTTGAACTCCTGGGCGCAGGTGATCCTCCTGTCTCTGACCTATGGGAAGCTCTTGAAGACTTTCTAAATAGTCCCAGCTGGCTGGGACCACAGGTGTAAGTTACTGCCCTGACTTCACCCAATTTTAATTTTCTGCACTTCACTGATATTTTTGTTTATTTTCTGTCTCCCTCACTTTGAACCAGTATGAAAGCCCCACAAGACAAGAGATTTCTTTATCTTCTTACTCCCTGCTTGTCCTCAGTGCCTGGAACTATGCCTGGCATATAGTAATTGCTTAATAAGTATTTGTGGAACTAATTTTTAAATTTTCATCCTTATAATGACCCTAAAGGTATGCATTACTATGTCCTTTTAACAAAGGAGTGAAGGAAATTTCAAAAGTTAAATAACACACCCAAGGTCACCCATATATAGTATAGTAAAGACCAAGTGCAGGATCTCAGTTGATGCTAACTCTACCCACCCTACCCACCCAACTCTGTGATGGTCAGATCTGTGAGACTTGGGTGAGATGTGAGAATGTGTTAATGTGTGTCTGCAACACCTATGAATGTGATCTTGCTTTGTACCTGAAACAGGTGACCTAGAAGGCATCTTAGAGACCGCTTAATTGTGTGTCACTTGTAATAGGGAATAAGCCAGCCCACAAAGAAAGAATGACTGGCCAAGGGCAACCATGTAGTGGTCAAGACAAACCTTAAGCTGCACTCCCCTGATTTCCCATTCATGTCATGAGTCATCAAGAGCCAGTCATGCCCTACCCAGAGGTGCTGGTAGAGGAGGTGGCCCGAGCTGGCTGCCAGTAGCTTTCTAAGCCAGGTGCCCCCAGATGCCTGCCCAGAGGGGATGCCATATTTTATTTCGCGCATTGTTAAATTGCCTGCCATCTCTGCATTTGCTTGCTTCCTTAGAAAACTCTGATGTCTAGAAATAATTGTTTCCATCCTCCTAGATACCAGTAGCATTCATGAGTTACTGAAGGCACTAAAAAGTTATTCACCTCAAAGGGATGAGTTGTTCTCCCTCAGGTAGTTGTTGATTCATCACTTCTCTTGCTAATTAAAAGATGAATTTAAATACAAAATACTGTAAGCAAGCATCAGTCTGGGAGTTAGTTCAAAAAGATGAAATATTGTTCTATAGAGGGTGCTTGCGTTTATACCTCTTCTGTGTCCAGCATTTTCCTCTCTTTCTCTCTCTCTCCTTTTTTTTTTAAATAAGAAAGCAGGATTTATTGAGAGGACAGAAAACTCTCACAGTAGGAGGGGACCCGAAGGGGTGCCCTATCTCTCTCTCCTTTAAAACACCTTTATCCAAAAATAAAATCCCACTTGGGAATCCTCAATAGCCAATGAATACGAAAATAATGAGGATAGGGTGGGAACCTTCCAACTCTAAGAATGCTAGAGAAAAACATATTTGCCAACTGCATAACTGACAAAGGCCTAACATCCAGGATTTACGAGGAACTCAAATGTGCCGAAAGGAAAAATACAAATAGCCCCATTCAAAAGTGGGCAAAAGACATGAACAGACACTTTTCAAAAGAAGATATATGGGCAGCCAACAGACACATAAAAAAAGTGCTCAGCCTCACTCATCATCAGAGAAATGCAAATCAAAACCACATTGAGATACCACCTAACCCCAGTAAGAATGGCCATCTTAATAAAACAAACAACAACAGATGCTGGTGAGGGTGTGGAGAAAAAGGAACTCTTCTACACTGCTGGTGGGGAAATGCAAACTAGTGCAACCTTTTTGGAAGACAGTGTGGTGATTTCTCAAAGAACTAGAAATTGACCTTCCATATGACCCAGCAATTCCCCTATTGGGAATATACTCAGAGGAACTCAAGTCATTCTACCAAAAAAGATACCTGCACATGCATGTTTGCTGCAGCTCTATTCACAATAACAAAAACATGGAGCCAATCATGCTGCCCATGGAAGCTGGACTGGATTTTTAAAAAGTGGTACATATACGCAATGGAATATTATGCAGCCATAAAGAAGGACAAACATATGGACTTCGCAGCAACTTGGATGGATTCAGAGTCTATCATACTCCGTGTTTTATCACAGAAACAAAGAAGAGAGTACCATATGTTCTCACTCATAAGTGGACCTTGAGCAATTATAATGCTATAAGAAAAGGATTGGCAGTAGTGGGAAACCGTCAGGGATGGGGCTGGGATTGGCAGTTGAGGGAAACTGCTAGGGAAGGGAGGGGCACACCTCATCAACAAGGATACCTGCATAGTCTATATACCTAACATAATCTGTATACCTAACTCTGACTTGTATCTCACATCTTTATAACAAAAAATTTAAAAATTAAAAATTAAAATAAAACAAAAAATAAAGATGGATAAAATTAAGGGGAAAAAAGAATGCTAGAGAAAAGTCTAGAAGGAACTGTTTAACATGTTTATTCTTGGTTGGTGAGACTAGGGCATAAATTTTTCCCCCTGCATATTTCTACAGTGATTTCCTACAGAAAGCAAGTGTCACTTTTATAATAGAGGAGAAGAAAAATTCTGTATTATTTAAAAGAAAGTGAAACTGGAAGGTAAAACTGTAGGTAACAGCTCCCAGCCAGGTTTTGGAGCCACGTACAAAGCTGGCTTCAGCAAGCAAAGCAGGAAAAGGTACTACAAGTTAAAGCATTTGCCATTCAAAGCAGGAATAAGACCGTGAGTCCTTCCTGTGTGACAGCAGGAAGACAGCAGGACCTGGAACTGGGAGGAAAAAAACCTAGGCCCAAAAGAGGGAGTTCTTTTTATAAGCACCTTTGATTTGGATTGCAGGCACATTGCTCTGTTTCAAAAGACATGTCACTGGGCTCTGCCTCAATGCCTTCCGGCAGGTGGCTAGGGCCAGCAGGCCTCTTGCACACCACTAGGTTCTGTTTGTTTCCTTTGTGCTGAACTTTGCCTATCTCCTATAAAATAGCAGAGGAAGGAGCCCAGGAAGGCTTCAGAGATAAACCTCGAAGAAAATCGAGTGTCAGAATGAAATAATAAAGCTTAGAAAGACCCAGGGAAGGAAGAAGAGAAAAATGTTCAATTGTACTCTTATAGAAATGGGGAAAGCATTTGTCTGAAGAAAGGCAAAGCAACTCTTTGCTTTTCTACTTGTAAATGTTTTCTCTCTCTCCTCCCTACTCTCAGAAAGTCTAGACGTCAGACTTTTTTTCACTGAGCTATGCCCAGGGCTGACTCCAACTTCTCCTGAGCTCCCAAGGTAGTTCAAGGTGGTGGAAAGAGGATGTCAGCCAACTTGGATGTCATGCTCCCTGAAATCTAGTCTCAGACACTGGGACTTTCCTGGAGCATCTAGCAACAGAGAAAGAGGGCAGATGTGTTTAAGAAGGAACAATAAGAATTTTTCCAGAGAAGCAAGTCCAAGACCAGAATTTGCAAGAAAAACACAAGTCCAAAGCTAGAAGTGAGGAGTCAGGAAAAAGGAAACGGGAAAAATGTAGGACTTTTCCTTGGAGCAGGGCTTTTCCTTGGATGTAGTTGGACAAAGCCACCTCTGCTTGACAGCCGGAGCTGTGACATGGGAGTGACTTTGCTGGAGTTAAAAATCTTTGTCCAGGGACTGATTCACAGCTAGCTACTACGGTAGGGTGGTCTAAGTGAGCTTTACATACTTCAGCAAGAGAATGCTATAAGAGGGGAAGACATCCATGCCCAGATAGAAAGTAAGGGTTAAGGAGACTCATTGATTATCTCCTTCCACAAGTTTTGCACACATGGGAAGCATGTAGCACGATCTGGGAATACGATGGATATGATGGGGATCGAAAGCAGATGTGTGCCCACTCTTCCCACGCTGCACACAATAATCAGAAAGCTGGACATTAATCATATTAATCCTATACAAATCATAGAAAAATAAAGCAAAATTAAAACACCAGCAAATGATGCAAAGCACTGGGGCTTTGTAAGACTAATACATTACAGCTAAAACCCCATGATTTGAGTTCTGACTTGTTGAAAGATACAAACGATTCAGGCAGACGGTGACAAATAAAACAGGCCTGGGGTATGAGGTTAGGTGTGCAGCAGCCACGTCTGCCTTGCTACAGCTTTCTTCAGGGAATGCTGAGCTACAGGAAAGACACACTTATCCAGTATCCTTGTGTTGAACAGACGTGGAAAGGAAACATGGCTCCCAAAAGACCTACACCAGTGATATCAGACATCAACCAGACAACTCACCCCACTGCCTGAGGGACAAGAATAAGGGCAAGGCTGTTGGCCAGGACTGTGTAGGGAAAATTCCCCTCTTCTAAAACGGCATGCACCACCATGCCTGGCTAATGTTTTCTTTATTTTATTTTTTGTAGAGGCGAGGTCCCACTATGTTACCTAGCCTAGTCTTGAACTCCTGGGCTCAAGCAATCCTCTCCTCCTTGGCCTCCCAAAGTGCTGGAATTATAGGTGTGAGCCTTTGTGCCCGCCCCCTTTCCTCACAATCTATTTTTAAAAAACAGTGATGGCTCTCGAGGCCCTCACATATAATAGTGCTAAATTCAGTGCTACTGAACTATGTTCTGTGTAGATCACCACACAGTGCAGTAGTGTGAACTACACACAATGTAAGCTAATACACAGTGTAGACATGTGAACTGGACAGTGTGAGCTACTACACAGTACAATATATGAACTACACAAAATGTGAATTAACAGTGTAGTGATGTGAACTACACAGTGTGAATTGATGAACAGTATAGTAGTGTGAACTAAACACAATGTAAACTACTACACAATGTTGTAGTATGAATTACTACAACATTGTGAATTAATGAACGGTACAGTATATGTGTATAGTATTGAAGAGTCTACTAATGCGAACTACATAGTGTAAATTGATGTGCAGTATAGTAGTATAAACTGCACACAGTGTGGCCTAACACACAGTATAATATTGAACAAACAGTGAACATGTAGTGTACAATGTAGTAGTACGAACAACACATAGTCTGAGCTAATACACAGGATAGCAGTGTGTCTGCTAATGAGTGAGCAAATACACAGAGCAGTAATATAAACTGATAAACAGTGTAAACTACTACACAGTGCAATTATGTATACAACTATATAGTAAAGTAAGGTAATGTATACAACTATATAGTAAAGTAAGGTAAAGGATTACACCATGGGTCAGACACAGTGGTTCACGCCTATAATCCCAGCACTTTGGGAAGCCTAGGTGAGAAGATTGCTGAGCCCACAGGCTCAAGACCTCCCCAGGCAACTTGGTGAGACCTCATCTCTACAATAAATAAAAAAATTAGCCAGATGTGGTAGTGCATGCCTGTAGTTCCAGCCACTTGGAAGGCTGAGATGGAAGGATCACCTGAGCCCAGCAGGTTGAGACTGCAGTGGCCGTGAGTGTGCCACTGCCCTCCAGCCTCGGCGACAGAGTAAGTCTCCAACTCAAAAAAAAATAATAATAATTACACCATGAAGTAGTAGAAACTACCACACATATATAGTAGTATGAAGTACCACTCGGTATAACAGGTTCAACTACCACACAGTGTCTTAATGTGTGGGTCATATAATCTTTGAAACTGTTTTGTAAATTTATTCCAAAATAGATGTTTATGTTAAGGAAAGTCTTCTAGTTGTACTGTCTTCATAATCTTCAAACATCCTTCTCTTTCAGCAGCATATTACAATAACACTTATGGCCTATTATTCCAAAATCATCATTGTAGTATAACCTCAAATTTGATTCTGAGCCTCCTTATTGAAAAGTGTGAGACAAGCAATTACAGAATTCTCAGTACTGGGAAGAGGGAAATTTTCTAGTTCCTTAGGACAAGGAAAGCTTTTCCTAGAAAAAAAGTCCCAAATAAGCCTTTATAAATGGGCAATGTTCACACAATGGGCAATGTATGAAGGGCAATGTTCTCAGAAGCATTTTTACAACAAATGCAATGATACATTTCAAAAGATTCTTGAACTGACCTTCTTTAGAAGCTGAAGGTAAAGCTACACAATAATTCAGGGAAGGCCATTCTGCAAAAGCTCGTGTTAGATATGTAACTTCTTGGTGGTCCAGCCAGATACAGAGATAGAATGCATGTTCCACATACCATTCCCACAAGAACTTCTTCCTTCAGCAGGGCTTTTGCTTGGAGTTGGGAAGCAAGGAGTTCAAAGTGAACTCTCATCTAGCTGGGAATACCAAGACCTGAGTCACTCATTGAGATAATACATAGGATAAATAAAAAGACATTTTGTTAAATAAAAAGACATTTTACACGATTGTGTACAAGAAAGAAAAACTTTTTGAGTAAGCCAGTTAAGGAAGAGAATAGTCTCACACGAATTAATAAGACAATGGACTATTGTGAGCAACTAGAAATTTATCTGGCCAATAATGGCTGCCATTTAGTGTTCTTGCATGATGCTCACTTGCACATTCTTTTTTTTTTTTTGACTTTTTTTTATTATAAAGATGTGAGGTACAAGTCAGGATCTGGTACATAAGTAATACATGTGCAGGTGATATTTGGGCCTTGACCGGTCTTCACTTCTCTTGGTTTAGGACCAGGTACACTTTGTGTTGTTACCTGGCCCCATCCTTCCTCCCTCCCCTGCTGTGTCCTGCAACTGCCCATCCTTCCCTTGTGCTATTGTGATTAATGTTCAGGTCCCACTTATGAGTGAAAACACGTGGTATTTGGTTGTTTGTTTCTGTGATAGATCACTAAGAATGATTGTCTTCAACACCATCCAATTTGCTGAGAAGTCATATTTGCTAACTGTATATCTGACAAGCACGTAACATCCAGAATCTCCTACACATTCTAAGCCCTTTAGCTCTGTAATCTTCGTAACAACCCAATATTGGGAATATCTCATTTTTTTAGATGAAGAAACAGAGACCCAGAAAATTAGAATAACTTATCTAAGGGCACAGAGATAGTACTTGTCATAGCCAAATCTGAATTCAAATCCTAGCTCCAACACCTACTACTTATGTGACCTTGGGTTAGTTTCTTAAATTCCATGTATCTCAATTTTTACATCTGTGAATTGGAGATAATGTCAATACATTACTTGCAGTACAGTTTTGAAGATTAATAAAAGATATAATTAATAATAGATTTAATGTGTTTAGCACAGTACCTAGCACACAGTAAATCCTCAGTGAATGCTAGATGTTTATATTATGTGAAAACCAAGGAGAAGGTGTTAAGGTCAACACCTTGTAATAACAGAGACAATCAAATAAGCAGGGATTTCACTTGGATGAAAAGGCACCTGAGTTTTGACAGGGAGACAAGCTGTAGTAAAACTAGTCTTTTTCTGCTAAAGCAGCAATATACCTTATACAACATACAAACAGCATAAAAACACTCTCCAACATTTTATAAATTATAACCACCATCACCAATGAACATTTTTTAGCCCTTATTGAATTATAGCATCTATCAAAGAACTTAGGGACCAGAAATAGGTACAATACCAGTGTGCCCCATTTGCAAGGTTAATGTAACCCTAGAAGGTTCCATTTCTGTTTAAATATCATAGGACTGTCCATGTACAATTTTTACTATTTCTGTCATTTATGTGTGTAATCTAATATATTACAAGTTTTCTCTAAGTTGAATCACGTTTTTACTAATTCAGACTCTATTGAACCACTAAAAATGAGTATTATCCATAAGAACTATCTACCTATGTGACTATGACATCAAGAAAATCAAGATACTAAAATAAATTGAGAGTTTAAGAAAAAGTAAGCATCAGGATTACATTTTAAAGGGATCATTGAACTAGGCATGTAAGTGGGTTTGAAGTCTAAGTACTCCCAGAATATCCTCTATACTTTCCTTCAAGTGAGCATTCAATGTTAACTCCTACTAGGACAGAGAAAACCTGGTCTCTCAGAGCCAATCATTTAATCTTTTTTACTCAGATTCACCACGATATCAAAATTATGCCATCTCAATAAAATAGTGTGCCTCTGATATTATGAGATATATATATATTAGTTTTTGTCCATGGTTCCTGGCTCATAATTCCTACAGTCCTTGTTACAGGCTTTTGTTATAAGCTTATGACTCTTTAGGCCTCAGAAGCAGGTGTCAGAAAACAGAATCTCTTTCTCTGAACATCTCCTGACCTCGTTTCACTTGTTCACTTTCCTCCCCAAGACAGGACTCTAATCTTCCCTTGCCTTTCTGTCTTGGGCTGGCCATAACAAAATATTCTGACCTACCTTGTCTGATTATAGGTTATGAGACCCTCATTTCAGAAAGGGCTCTGCCCCACACTTGGGAGGAAGGAATGTTGCACAGAGAAACCAAGAAGAATCTAGACAGGCCTTGCTAGGTTTCTCCACCCAGACTATTAGCATTGGATCCTTCCCACTTTGTCCCATTATATTTCTACATGGTTGTCTATGCTTTCATCTTGCCTATCCAATGAAGTCTCCACAAAAGGCCCAAGAAAACATGATACAGCGAGCTTACAGGATAACTGAACACTTGGAGGTTCCTGGAGGTTGGTGGACCGGGGAAGACATTGAAGCCCCATGCCCCTTTCCGTACCTCACTCTATGCATCTCTTCTTCATCTGTATCCTTTGTGATATTCTTTATAGTAAACTGGTAAATGTAAGTTTTTCCCTGAGTTCTATAAGCCGCTCTAGCAAATAAATAGAACCCAAGGAGGGGGGTTGTGGAATTCCCAGTGTATAGCACGGGTAAAACAACCTGGGCTTGTGCTTGGCATTGGAAGGGAGAAGGGGCAGTCTTGAGGAATGAGCTCTCACCCTGTAAGATCCAATGCTATCTCCAGGTAGATGGTGTCAGAATTGAAGTGGAAGACACCCAGCTGGTGGTCACAGAAGTATTCTGTGTTGATTGTTGTTGAGTGAGAAAATAGAAAGAAACACAGTTTATGTCTTTTCCATTGACTAACTAGGGGATTTTTTTTTTTTTTTTTTTTTTTTTGCTATATCCTTACAAAATCTAAATTGTTATTATGTATAATTTTCGACCTTGGTATTCCTAGCCTTTCTTAGGACACGAAGTTCCAATGTTCTCAAATTTAAGATATGTTCTAAAAGAAAAAGTTATCAGAAATATTTGTCATTATTATGTTTAAAAACATTAACTTAGTGTAGAGAGAGCAAAATGTAGCGCACAGACTGCCACCCTCCACTGTATTGCTCACAGCAGTCATAGGGAATCAGCTGTATAAACTATCCCATTCTGTTGAGCTTGACACAGTCTCAGGCTTCTACTTGAATAACCCTTCAGAAAGACAGAGGTGTAGCGCAAGGTTGACAGAGGAAATGTGGACGTTTTCCATTTCCCATCATCTATTTTCTTCTCTCTCTCTCTCTCTCTCTCTCTCTTTACCTTTTATGTTTCTTTTATTTATAAACCATGTGAAAGAAAATACCTTCAGCATCTCTCGTCACCTATTTTCTATCACCTGTTTGTTTGATCCAAACCAGCCTCTGTGCTATAGAGTTGCCTCCCTGTCCTGTTGTTCCCATTGGGCAGGTCTAATCCGTTAGGGCCTGGAAAGCAATCCTAGTGCAGAAGTACCTTTCATGGCTCAGGATTCTGGGCTTCCCCTAAGCATGGACTATGCAGTAGAACTCCATGCCACTCCATTACTTGTTTCCTGCATTGACGCCAATCAAGGTCAGTGTCAGAATTGAAATGTCAGCTATATGTGGAAGCTTTCGTCAGAACTCAGGATCAAGTAAGCCCTTTTGTACTAAGTCAAATCCTTCCCTTTTCACTAGTTGCAAGAAACCTTTTTCAAACTCCCCTCCAGCCCTTCCCTCATGGGGAGACTAGAGAAACCACATGCAACCCCACCTCTAATTATTCTTTACTTCACTAGTGACTGTTTTTCTGATTATAAGGTTTTTATAATAAGGCGATATCTCTAAAAATCAGGGCAATAAGGATAACATAAGTACTGAGGAGAGGCCATGTGAGGACACGTGAGAACTCATTTTGGTCATATTCTTTCTGTGCCCTCAGCTACTGTCACCGTACAGATAAAACTATTTTGGTCAGCCTGTTTTATATCTCTCCCTCCATGTGGCCAAACTGGAACGTTTTCTCCAAAAATTTCCCAAATTTATATCTTTGAGGCTCTTTCCCTCTTTCTATATATTAGCATTACTGCAAGCAAGACATCTCACTCATCACAATAGCTGGTGCTAAAAAGAGGCTACTGGGACCTTACCTTGTTCACTGCCAATATCCAAAGCCTTTCACATCATGATCCCTCACCGCTTCCTGTTCCATGCTTCCTCTCTTCACTACTGCCCACCTGCCAGGCTTCAGATTCACTCATCTAATCATCACATGTGATTTTGCTCCTGTGTCCATAGTCCAGCCATGTGGTTCTTCTGTGACAATAACAGGCACTTGCCCATAGGACTATGCAGATGGTTGACCTGTAGAGATAATATTTGTACCAGAAGTAATATAAAAAAAGAAAATACTGCAAGAGTAAAGCAAAAATGCCTAGGCTTTAATTAAGCAAGAGATGTCTGAGCTTTCAAGCCATCTGGACCCTACAAACCCCTAAAGGATAAGACTGTCTCTCTTACTAGATTCCTCCTGGCTCACTTAGCTTTAGCCGCATGGGTCCCATTGCAGTGTTCAGAACATGTTATCACCTTTTGGCTTTTGCACTTGCAATTTCTTCTGCCTGGACTGCTCCCCCCACCGCCCGCACCCAGGTGTCTGCATGACTTGTTCCATCATCCCTTCATGTCTCTATTCAAATGTTTCCTTTTTAGTGAGGGGATCACATCTGATGACAGCATCTAATATATTCCATGCTCCCTTCTTCTCATCACCCTTTCCTGCTTGACTTCACTCCCTAGTGTTTATCACTATTTACTAAACTATTTATTTCAGTAATATTTCTTGATCTTGCTTATCAGACTGTTTCTCTCTCTGGGATATAAGCCTCAAAAGCAGACAGATTTTGTGGCTTTTCCCATCATTGCATCCTGAATACCTTGAACAGAGCTTGGCATACATGGTCTGACAATTAAGTTCATGAACTCATTCTAGAAAAATTTCTGCATGCTTCATTGCTGATATCACTATGGTCACCTTCAAAGGACTCCCCTTGGAAAGCTGTGCACCAATGCCAGAGCCTAGTCCACCTGTCAAAGCAATTTTGGAACTCTTTTTTTCTGGAATGGTCATCAGAGCTGTCATCGTATTAGCCTTGATGTCCTGAATGTCATCAAAATGTCTTCCTTTCAATATTTTCTTTATCTTCAGGTAAAGAAAAAAGTCATTGGGGGCCAGACCAGGTGAGTAGGGAGGGTGTTTCAATACATGTATTTGTGTACTGGCTAAAAACTCCCTCACAGACAGTGCTGTGTGAGCCAGTGCATTGCCGTGACACAAGAGCTCCTTTACCATTTTCGCACACACCTTTCTTATGCCAAGATTTCTAGTTAAGATTTTTCTGTTTCTTTATCGATGTTTATTTGATCTGCTATGCTTCTCGCTATTTTGGTGCACAATTCAACACATTTTTGCAATGTTTTCATCAGTTCTGCTTATTACTTGCCACCCTGACCTTTCTTCATCTGTGATGCTTTCTCTTCCCTCAGAAAAACATTACGTTAACTTGTACACTGCCATTTTATTATTGGCATTATCCCCATAAACTTGGACTAACATGCCCCTGATTTTACTTCCACTCTTGCCAGGTTTAACAAGAAATTTAACATTTGTTCATTGCCCTAATTCAAACTCCAACATTCTCACAATGACAGTTCTAATGGCCATTCCTGAAAAAGAGTTCCAAAATTGCTTTGACAAGTGGACTAGTCATTGATATCAGTGTATATCTTCTCAAGGGGAGTACTTCAAAGGTGACTGCAGTAATATTCAGCAGTGAAATATGGAGCACGTTTTCTTGGATGAGTTCATGAACTTGGTTGTCAGATCTCATATGTTAGGTTTCAATACATATCTGTTGAATGAATGAATAAATGAGCTGGTAATAAAAAGTTGAAGCAGAAAGTTAAAATCTATTAGAATATGTCTTAATTCAGACTGCTATGACAAAATATCATAGACCCAGCCTGGAACAGATATTTATTTTTCACAGTTCTGGAGGCCAGGAAGCCCAAGATCAAGATGGCTGCAGATTCGGAACTGGTGAGGGCTCTCTTTCTGGTTTATAGACAGCTGTCTTCTCATTGTGTCCTTACATGGCCTTTCCTCAGTAAGGAATCTCTCATTCTTCTTCTTCTTAAAAGGGTACTTTCTTCTTCTTCTTATAAGGGCACTAATCCCATCATAAGTGACCCACTATAATTCTTAATCTAAACCTAATTACTTCCCAAAGATGTCTACCCCCAAATACCAATGCATTAGAATTGCAACACAAGAATTCTAGGTCATAAGCATTCCGTTCATAACATAAGCTTCACAGGTGCAGGAATTTTTGCCTTTTTGTTCACTGATTTAATCCCAACATCTAGAATAGTGCCTGGTATATATATGGCAGCCACTCAGGAAACATTAGTTAAATAATAAGATAAATTATTTGTAATGTAAATAAAATATAATAAACACCATCAAATCACAGAACTGCCACTAATAACACATGCTCAGATTTCTCTCACCAAACATTATACAATCATATATCCAGGCTATCAGTTAGGATGTTGGTTTTATGCTGGTAACACAGACTCAAGTAAATGTGGTTTAAGTTAGAGGGCCACACATAATAAATTGGATAGATGTTTATTTCTCTCTCGCGTAACAATCCAACCCTATATGGAATTTCTACTCTGCTAAGTCTGCAGAGGCCAGTCCACTTTCTATTTTGTGGCTCTACCATCATTAAGGTGTGTGGTCTTTGTCTCTGGTCCAAGACACTATATTTCCTTATCTGCAAAACAGACAAGTGGAGGGGGAAGGGGGATGGAAATGTCATGCCCCTTCCCTTAAAGGGCATACCTAGAAGTTATACCAATCACTTTTGCTAACATCTTATTGGTCAGAACCGAATCATATGGTCAGACCTAGCTGCAGGTTAGAATGGAAAATACAGTCACTATTCTAGGTAGCTATAGCTCTGGGTTTCTGCAATAATAGAAGAGGTGAACACATTTAGGAAAGAAGTAGCAATCTATGCCATAGCATATATTTTTAAATAATCATTTAGAATTACAGTAAACTTTGTTTAAATAATTTTTGAAGGGGAATAATACATATACAGAGAGTCATTATACTATTTTCTCTATGATTATATTTGAAAGTTTTAGTAAAAAGTTCTAAGAAAATTAACTGCATAGGCATATATTATGGGATTTTTGTTGGTGTTTGAGTTAAGAAGTAGGATTTGGCATGGTTCAGTATATCATCAAAGGATGGAAAAGGGTTGGGGAATTTTTAGGGTTGTCAAGGACTCCTGAGGCATTGAATAGCCTATGTGGTACTGAATAGCCTTCCTCTGAGCCTGCTGACAAAGCAAAAGCACAAACAAACAAACAAATGCCGTCATAATCATTCTTTTAAATTTCTCAATCTCTATTTTACTTTATTCTGGTGGCTCAAGGGAGGACACAACTACCTGAAGCAAGGATCCTGTTTCTAAGAGATGATGTCTGATTCAGGCAAATCTAGGCAACATCCTGCCCCACCTGTGCTCTGGGAGCCTGCTAGGGCCACCACACCTCAACCTTCTTCTTATGAGGGTACTTTCTTCTTCTTCTTATAAGGGCACTAATCCCATCATAAGTGGCCCCCTATAATTCCTAATCTAAACCTAATTACTTCCCAAAGATGTCCACGCCCAAATACCAACGCATTAGAATTGCAACACAGGAATTCTAGGTCATAAGCATTCTGCTCATAACATAACATAAGCTTCATAGGGTCAGGAACCACCAGTTCTGCTCCAACCGGTTTCTGGTTATTCTTTATAAAGAACATCATATACAACTTAGTAAATCGAGAATTTGATCTTGTAATTATGCTTTTCCTTTCACAGTTTTTAAAACTCATACTTAACCATGAAATGCCTGGTTTAAAAGTGGTACCTGCCACCTTACAAATGAGAAAACATTCAGGACGTTAAAATATCTTTGGAACATTGTCAGAGGCTGACTCATTATCTCTAAGGGTTAATCCAGACTTTCTTATTCATCAACTTTGGAACCTTGGAAACTTGAGGAAACGAGGCCCATTTCCTTCCTTTATAAAATGGGGGTAATAATAAGTCCTTTAAAAACAGCCTGTTGGAAAGGAAGAATCAAAACCTAAGTGAAAATGATCTCTAAATATAAACATAAGGATTCTTTCAAGTTCTTATCCCTCCTTAATCTTTCTCTTCTTAAAGATTTAAGAACAATTTTCCTCAAGTTCTATAAAGTTTCTCCTGGCCTCATCATACCAGTCATAAAGTGAGGGTTGCATTCCGAGTTCTACACTGTATTTTCTGACTCTGCACCCACCCACCATTATAAGACCTTCAAAAATTTTTTACAAAAATCACTGCAAAATTCTAAAAGTTCTCAGAGAGGTTTTGAGTGATCACCACTTTAGCTTTTTCAGGTACAATTCTTGATTTTTTCTTCTCTAATAATCTTCAAGACCTCTGAAGCTCAGGAGGTTATCACCACAATTAAGGAGACCTTTCTGTGAGAACTACAGCTGCCAAAGACAAACATAGAAGGTACTGCTAATTTACAATTTCTACTATTACCTCTGGTTCCTATTTCTACCTTCTTATTGTCAGCCCAGCTATTATTTCTGTTTGGATATTAGTCCCTGTATTTTTGTGCTCACCTAGTATACATTATTGTCTCAAGACATCCGACTTAGTTGAGAGTGCTGACTGCTGTCACCTCCAGAATGAAGACATGCTCTCGCCACATTTGGGTTCTGTACTGCTCTGTGGGTCTCAATGCTGGGCTGCTGGAATTCCACTTCTTAATGAGATTTTGATGAGCTGGCTCTTCTGGCTTACTCTTGTAGCCCTTTCTTAGAACACTTAGACATGAGTCCATGGCACTGGGCTTGAAGAGTTTTTTAAAGAAGAAAATTATACTCCAAAATATCCTTCCTCTTTGATTCTGAGGCATTATTCTTGAATCAAGCTATTATTTCTAATTTCCTCTATCCTCATCATAAATCTACATAGAAAGGTGCTTCTGCTCCTTATGCAAATAGACTCATTCCATCACTTCTTTGTGCTTAGGCATTTAAGAATTCTAGAAAGGACACAGCTCTGGCCAAATCTAAAATAGCTATCACATTTCTTTATGAGCTCCTGCGCTAAATATATGCACCCACAGAATTCATATGATGAAATCCTAACCCCTAAATTGATGGTGTTAGGAGGTGGGTCCTTTAGGAGTAATTAGGCCATGAGAGTGTATCTCTCATTATTGAAATTATAGGAAGAAACAGGAGAACTTGCCCTCACTCTCTCTGCAAACCAAATCCAGAAACCAGATCTGTCAGCACCTTGACCTTGGACTTCTGAGTATCCAGGCCTGTGAGAAATAAATGTTTGTTGTATAAGCCACCCCTTCTATGGTATTTTTGTTAAAGTTAAGCTATCCTGTCTCTAAAGTGCTGATCTTTTTACTTTATATGAAAAACCAATACCAAGGATGAGTTAGTTCAACTACTCAGGTTACTTGAGTTCTTCAAATGCCAATATTTATAGATTATTTCTAGACACATAGAGAGCATTATTGAAATCTGGGAGTTCAACCCAGGTACAATGTAAACTCTGAACTTGAGAAAGTCACCATATAATGATTTTTCATGAGAGAGAATATAAGACTATGGTAATTGTGTTCTCCTTTCTCGATGGATTTCTTGCTTCTTCTCTTCTTGGTTCTCTGTCTTATTTCTGGATCTTAATAAATTCAAAATAGATTGTTTACTGCTTAAATTTTTTCATTTTATGCCTTAAGCTATACTGAGAATAAAAACACATCCAGTTAATAAAACATACCCAATCTTCCTATAAAAAGAGAGAAAAATATTCAGGATGTTTCAGGCATAAAACTATTCTAATTTTTAATCCTATTTTACAGAAATTAGAGACTTAGGTCTAAATTTAGCTGAATCTGACCTGCTTCACCTAGACTCACTTAAAATTCCCAATTTCTGTCAGTTTCTATTATTAATCAGAAAGTATTTCCTTAATCCTTTACCCCAAGAGCAGTTTATTATCGTTTCAAACTTAGTATAAAGAATTCTGCTTGAAATAAAATATATTTGTAGAAAATTCACCTCAAAAGAAATAGAAATGAGGCAACTTGAAAAAATTATGTTTTTGAATTACTCATTTATTTTAAAGAAAAATTAAAAGTTGACATGTGAATCTCATGAATTCTTTCTATAAAAAACAATGTAGTTGTTTCTTTAAAGAGATATAGAATAGCAGGTGGCTAGTAAGAAGTCTTTATTAATTTGAAGATCTCTTGACCCTGAGTCACCAGCCTTTCAACTTTCTTTATAAAAGAAAAGGATTAATCTATATTATTTCCATTTTTCCCCCCTCAGGAAGAATGGGCTCTAGGCTCTGAATTGCTGAGTTCAATGCCAAGGCTGTACAAAATAATGAGAGGCCATATTACAAACCATTTTATCAGTATCTCAAAAGGCTGCATGCCCATTAAAATACCATTCTAACTTGCCTGTGTAGATAAGTATGCAGTTTGGTGTGAGAGTAAGAAATTAAATCTCTCCTCAAGCACCTTTTCCCATGTGTTTAACTTTGTCTTAATTTTTTGCAGTCTACTCAGTGCCACAAATTTCAGATAAAGGAAACAGGACACTCAGGGATTTAGCAGCTCTCTATACCACTCCAGGTAGAGAGAGCAACTTGACATCTCAGCCCAAAAAAGGCATTTGTTGCAAAGCTCAGAAGACTAAACCCCCACAAGCATTTGGTCCTCTAGCAGCGTTTATTTCACCCATAGCACTTTGGCATAAGTGAATCTTTATCCTTTGAAAATAGAGACTGGCTATAGGAAATGGGGCAGATTTAATCACATTGAATAGAAATTGCAAAATGGCTGATGTAAACGCTACCTTACCAGTAACTACATTAAATTTAAACAGAATAAGCACCTAAAACAAAAGTCACAGTTTGTTAAAATAAATACAAAAACATAATTCAATTATTGGCTCTCTACCAGAGATACACTTTAGATTCAAAGACACAACTAGGTTGAAAACAAAAGAATATCATACAAACAATAACCAAAACAAAGTTAAAGTGGCCACATTAATATCAAACAAAACAGACTTTAAGATTGAAATTGGGCCGGGCATGGTGGCTGAAGCCTGTAATCCAGCACTTTGGGAGGCCGAGCTAAGAGGATTGCCTGAGTCCAGTGGTTCAAGACCAGTCTGGGCAACCTGGTGAGACCTCGTCTCTACAGTAAATAAAAAAATTAGCCGGGCTCCGTGGCTCAGCCTGTAATCCTGTGCCTTCGGAGGCTGAGGTGAGTGGATTGCCTGAGCCCGCGGGTTCGAGACCCGCCTGGGCAACTTGGCGAGACCTCATCTCTACAATAATTCAAAAAAATTAGCGGGCGTGGTAGCGCGCGCCTGTAGTTCCAGTGACTTGGGAGGCTGAGGCGGAAGGATCGCCAGAGCCCAGCAGGTCGAGGCTGCGGTGGCCGGGAGCGGCCACTGCACTCCAGTCTGGGCGATGGAGTGAGACTCCAATTCAAAAAAAAAAAAAAAAAAATTAGCTGGGCATGGTGGCATGCACCTGTAGTTCCAGCTATTTGGAAGGCTGAGGAGGAAGGATCACCTGAACACAGCAGGTTGAGGCTGCGGTGGCCGTGAGCGTTCCACTGCATTCCAGCCTGGGCCACAGAGTGAGACTCCAACTCAAAAAAAAGATTAAAATTGTTTCTAGACATAAAAAAGGACATTTTAGGGCAAAAGAACCACTAAATCATAAAACTATAATAATTATAAGCATACATTCACCTAACAAAAGCCTCCAAATACATTAAGCAAAAACTAACAATTGAAAGGAGAAATACGGCCAGGCTCGGTGGCTCAGCCTGTAATCCCGTGCTTTGGGAGGCCGAGGTGAGCGGATTGACTGAGCCCAAGGGTTCGAGACCCGCCTGGGCAACTTGGCGAGACCTCATCTCTACAATAAATCAAAAAATTAGCCGGGTGTGGTAGCGCGTGCCTGTAGTTCCAGCTACTCGGAAGGTTGAGGCGGAAGGATCACCAGAGCCCAGCAGGTC
>CAUYQG010043114.1:0-12718 GCA_963574415.1 Tarsius wallacei | reverse complement strand
ATTGTAAAGATACACAAAGTATCTTTGTGATATTTAGTTATTAAACAAATATTTGAAGTAAATATGAACATATGCTTACATCATTAAATCTGAATATTTCTATGTTAATTAAATGTTTTTTCTTTTCCTCTTTATACATCTTCATTTCTTTTCTTTTCTTTCCTTCCTTCCTTCCTTCCTTCCTTCCTTCTCATAATACTCTTTCTTCTCCTTCTCCTCTCTTTTTCTTTTCTTATTTTTCTCTCTTTCTGTTGGCAGAAACAGTGCATTGTTTTGTAAATATATCAGAATTATTTAGTTGTTTTTGGTTGATCATTAGAGAGTGATGCAGATTTTGCAAGAAAAAGAACCTACTTATATTGTTCTACTGCTCTCCTCTAACTTCCTGTTTTTATTTTGCTTGGTAGAGTGAATAGAATCTAGGAACAAAATTTATGAGGAGAAAACAGCTGTTAGCAGCAAAATGATAGAGTTCATTAGCTGTCCTTACAATATGCACTGTGCATAATTGCATGGCTCAAGTTTTAATTTAGGTTTAAAGTCTTTTAAAAATATATTGGTAATTACTAGACCACCAGGCACCAAAACTCATGTTGAATAATCAGTTTTGTATACTACTTTAAATGCTGCAAAGCTATCTGATTCCTTTAACTGAGCCAAAAAAAAAGAAGAAAAAAGAAAATATTGAGTAATACGCTTAGCAAAAAATTATTTATGTATAGAAACTATTTGAAATTTCTTTAGCCAATTTTAGGAATTGCTGAGACAGTTATACCAACACAAATAATATTGTAGGCAAGGAATATTTTTTACTCACCTGGAGTAACTGAGAAAGTTATTGTTGAAGTGGAGCTCAATGTTGATTTACACTTGGATAAAACAGATCAGCAGATCATTCTGAATGGTGTGGTGAGGGTAGTTTATTATCAGTGAAATTTAGTAGAGTGGAGTGTTGGGGATAATGTTATTTTATGTATTATCTTTTAGACTAAAACTGATACAGCACAAATAATGACAGTTGATATGATTTTTCTTATAACATATTAAAAATATCTTTAGAATTAAAAATGAAAAAGAAATACATTGGACAATTCCAGTTGCTTCCAAAGTTTTTGGTCATGGCCCTATAGGAGAGTGACTACACCATGGCACCTTGGTGACACTGCGCATATCCAGAAAGGCCACACAAACAAATATTTGAACTGCTAACTAATCTGAGTCTTGGCAGAATGACTTATGATACTCCCAGAGCACAAGAGAATGGACATGATTCAGGAAGTTTCTACAAGTCCATCTCCCATTCACCTCCCATGGTCTCCCTGTTATTCTGAGACAGTTTGTCATCACCTTCTGGGTTCTGATGAGAAATGTGACTTCTGGAGCTCCACACTCAGAATAAAGCTTCAGACCATAAATTCATTTAGCTGCAGTCTAAAGTTAGATTTTTCAGGGCAACAGGGCATCCCACTAACTCAAAATGCAGAATCTTTTTTGGTTAGGTGGCATTGTTTTTGTTTTTGGACAAAACACAGGAAGCTGGCACCTTTGGCTAGCCTTTTTTTCTTCATGTAAGTAAGGAATTCACATGGTTTGAATCTAAAAGTAGCTCATTGTATCTTTGCCAGTCAAATCAGTCAAGCCTTGGTCTCAGCCTTGTTCTGGCCTTGATTTTTGTGTGCTTGACAAATTCAGGTTAAGAAATTCCATTTTGCACCATTGAAATAGGGCAACAGCTCAACTTTTTGTGAATCAGCAAAGTTGTTAGTCCTGTTCCGGGGCCTTCACATTGCAGCCCTTGAGACCCCTTCCTTGTCCACCACACGTACACACATTATATCCATAATACAACCCTGAATGTTCCCTGATACTGAACTTTTATCCTTCCATTTTACTGAACTAATTTTTTCTAGAAGTATGGTGCTGCCAAGTCTCACTTTCACTCTCCCATAAACTGAAATAGTTTTCTTGAAGTACAGTTTTTACAAGCAGCTGCCTCTACATTAATGTCGAATATCTAAGGAGCTAACCACACAACTGTAAGGAATACCTCAAATCACCTGTTAGACTGTATGATTTCTAGCTTTAATGAACCTCTCTTCCTGATAATTGAGACCTAGAATTGATCTCATCTACATATTCTTAATTACAAAGTTTATATTATCAATATTACTTGTGTTATAAAATAGTGGGTTTCAGGTACAGATGAAAACAATTTTATTATTTACTTATGTATTTATTTATTTTTAAAGATGTGGGGTACGAATCAGGATTAGGTATACAAGTGTTCATCATACAGGTAATGTCTGGCCCTCCCTTAGGTCCCTACATCACCTGATTTGAGATCAGGTACATGTATTGATGTTATACACGCCCCACTCCTGGCAGTTTCTGGCCACTGCCAATCCCTCTCTTAAGTATTACGGTAAATGTTCAGGGTCTGCTTATGAGTGAGAACATGTGATACTCAGTCCTTTGCTCCTGTGATCGATCACTGAAACATCGTATATTTGGAGTATTATAGACTCTAAATGTATCCAAGTTACTGCAAAGTCCATATGCTTTTCCTTTTTTATGGCTGCATAATATTCCATGGTGTATATGTACTGCCTTTTTTTTTTTTTTAATGCAGTTGAGTTTCCATGGGCAGCATGGTTGGTTCCATAAAAACAATTTTATTAAACCATTTTTAATGAACATATAAGTTACCAAAATAAATTTGGAGCTGAGCTAACAATCTTTTATTTCTATTTTTAGGGAAAACTTTAAAATACAGCAAGAATAAAGACTTAATTACAAATATATATTATATCCTTCAGAAGCAATGGCCATTCACATTTTATCACATTTAATTCCATATTATTTCTGAATAATAAAATACAACACATCTAACATTTATTTTATCCACTCTCATTTTTTTCTATCCACAACTAGACCTACAATCATTACTATCACAATAAGATATAAAAAATTGGAGACAGAAATAAGACAAAGATTATACTCATGAAAATGATTTTATTTTTGAGAAAGAGAAAAGCTGGTATTTGTAATTCTAGTCCACCTTCCAGGAGAAGTGGGCTGTGAATACTTCTAAACTTAAGCAAAGGCAGTAGAGCTTTCTCAAAATTATTTGGAGGTGATAGTTGATTTTAGTTTTCTGTTTTTCTGGAAATTTACAGAGAAAAATTGACCAGACTGACTAGATGCTTTGGTAATGTGACAAAAGTCTTACTGATGCTTTGGAATCAACCTCTGCCTTCTGAGTGTATTGGGACAAAGATTCTTAAAGTTTTCCATGGACCAAATGGAGAGAAAGCTTGTGAAGAGTTGTCCTCTTTAATTTTATCCCATAGAGCCACCAAGAGGAGCAAATAGCAGCAAATAGATTGGAGCAAATAGCAGCAAATAGATCATAGCAAAGGAAAGACTGGAGGCGACATGCTACATTCCTAGAAGGGAGTAGGCGACTTCCAGAAAAGAGTGTATTCACCCAAGCAAATAGAATTTCAAGACTAAATTAAACAGGCAAAAAGGGAACATTTATCATTATAGATGGTTTGTACAGAGACAGAGTTGTATCTCCTCAGAATTCATATGTTGATGTCCTAACCTGCGGTACTTCAGAATATGACTTATTCGAAGACAGGACCCTTAAAGAGGTAATTAATGCTAAATGAGGCCATTATAGTGAACCCCACTCCGATATGAACACTTTCCTCATAAGGAGAGGAGATAAAGAGACACATACATGGAGGAAATCATGTGAGGAAACAGGGAGACGACAGCAAACCACAAGTGAAGAGAAAAGTGAAAGGAAACTCAAAATAAGTCAACCCTGTCGACACCTTGATTTTGGACTTCCAGCTTCCAGAACTATGAGAAAATAAGGTTCTATTGTTTAAGCCATCCAGTCTGTGGTATTTTGTTATGTCAGCTCTAGCAAAATAATATAGTACGATATATAATTAAGCACATCATTTATGAATAACTATGCAGAAAACACAGCATCAAACACCATGAGACAAAACTTACAGAAAATACAAAGATAATGATAATGGACACTATTTCACACCTTTACTGAAAACATATTAAATGAAAATCATTATGGATACACAATACCTAAATAATATAATTAATATGGCAAATCAATTTGATTTTAGAAGTATCTTTTTTCCAATGGTCACTGCACAATCACAAATATGAGGATCGACAATTAGGTTCATCAACTCATCCTAGAAAAAGTGCTACATACCTCATTTTTGCTATCATTGCAGTCACCTTTGAAGGACTCCCCTGGGGAAGCTAGGCCAGTGCCTAGCCTACCCGTCACAGGAATTTTGGAACTCTTTTTCTGGAATGGCCATCAGATTTGTTGTCATAAGAATGTCAGAATTTGAATTACAGCAACGAACAAACATTAAATAATTTGCTAAACTTGGCAAGAGTGGAAATGAAATCAGGGACATAGTAGTCCAAGTTTATGGAGACAATGCCATGAAGAAAACAGCAGTGCACAAGTGGATTAAACGTTTTTCTGACGGGAGAAAAAAGTGTCACTGATGAAGAGAAGTTAGGGTGGTCAGTAACAAGGAGAACTGACAAAAATGTTGCAAAACTTCATCAAATTGTGCGTCAAAACCATTGGCTGACTGTGAGAAGCATAGCAGACCAAATAAACATCATTAGAGAAACAGGGAAATCTTAACTGAATATCTTGGCATGAGAAAGGTGTGTGCAGAAATGGTCCCAAAGAAGTGCTTGCATCCCTATATACCAGTACACACATAGGTGTACTGGAACACTCTCCCTAATCACTCGCTTTGGTCCCTAATGACTTTTTTTCTTTACCCAAAGATAAAGTAAATATTGAAAGGAAGACATTTTGATGACATTCAGGACAACAAGGGTAAAATGACAACAGTTCTGATGGCCATTCCACAAAAAGAGTTCCAAAATTGCTTTGAAGGGAGGACTAGGTGCTGGCAGAGGAGCATATCTTTCCAAGGCGAATATTTTGAAGATGACCACAGTGATATGCAACAATGAGTTATGTAGTACTTTTTAAGGATGAGTTTGCAAACTTAATTGTCAGACTTTGTATTAAACATATATAATTCTCAGGTGAGAAGGGGAGGGAGGATTTGGGGACAAACAACTTCACTGTAAATGAGGGAGATAAATAGGGCAATAGTTGGAATGAAAACTTGGAGTGAAAGTTGTAAATTTGTCAAGTGTAATTAAGGACTCACTTGAGTTTGGTGAGTTGAGACCGAAAGATATGGTTACATGCTTTATCTCTGTCATGTCTAGAGGCTAAACTCTATGCACAGAGTAGGTGAAGATTTGCGTTCAACCAGGTTAGTGTGATTTTTAGTTTTTAACAGGAGAAGTTGTTTAATAATTGTGCCCTAAATAATAGGAAAAACATTATGAGAATAATTCAGTAGGGAGAAACTGATGAACAATGTAATAGAAAAAAAAAATGTCTTACCGGAGTCAAGTCCATGAGTAGAAAAGAGAGAATGTTATCTAAAACACACATGAGTAGATGGCCAGTCATTGCTGAGTAATAGGAAAAAGAAAGTAGATTACATGTGACAGGTATAGAAATGGTTTATTAGAGGTTGATGATAGTATCTTCTGAGTGTTTCTGTTTTCTCAGTGAAGTAGGAAGTGAGGTAACTGAGAGTGAAAAAGATCAGGGGAATTTAAAGAACAGGGACAGGAAAAGTGACTGGCCGAGGGAAAGTTGTAAATTTGCTAAGTGACCTTAAGGGCTCCCTTGAGTTTGGTAAGATGAGACCAATGAGCATGATTATGTGTCTCACCCCAGTCAAGTCAAGTCGAGATGCAAAACCATATGCGAAGAGTAGGTGAAGATTTTAACTGGACCAGGTTAGTGTGATTGTTAGTTTGGGTTCATCGCAATGTAATATACTATCATCTGTATCCAAAGCGAGATTATACATGCTAAAAATGCATCTAGTACCTTTATAAAAAGAAAAAAAAAATGATCTCGTTTTCCATGGCTAAAGGAACTTGGCAGATAGGAAAGGGAGAAAAGCCAACGTGTATGTTCTATAGGATTTTTTCAAAGGAGAGATTACCTATTTGATGTACAAATGTATTTATAAATAAATTGAATATAAGAGGACACAGCTGAATGAAACAAATTTAAGCTATAAAATTAACATGAAATCTTTTGGAAAATATAGGAATTATAAAAAACAGTAAACTTTTATAGGGCTCATAGGTTCAGCCGTTTTATAAATATGAGTTATCATTTGTTGAGTTTGATAACAATTGATATGCTAGAAGTGCAAAGTATATATGGGTTAAAGGTGCCCACTGAAAGTGGTTTGCTGTCTTTTCCCTGTTTCCTCCTATGATGTGTGTGTCTTCAACTCTTCTTCTTTTTTTTTTTTGTTTGTGTGTTTTTTGAGTCAGAGTCTCACTCTGTTGCCCAGGGTAGAGTGCAGCGGCATGCTCATGGCCACCGTAGCCTCAACTTGCTGGGCTTGGGCGATCCTTCTGCCTCAGTCTCCCAAGTTGCTGGAACTACAGATTGGAGCTACCATGTCAGACTTTTTTTTTTTACTTTTTGTAGAGACGAGGTCTCACCAAGTTGTCCAGGCTAGTCTCGAATCCCTGAGCTCAGGCAATCCTCTCGCCTCAGCCTTCCAAAGTGTTGGGATTACAGACCTGAACCACCACCCCCAGCCTCATTTCTTCTTATGAGGAAAACGTTCATTATTGAAATAGGGTTCACTAGTAAAAATAGTTAAGTACAAATGATTAAAAGTGACTACTAAAAGCAACAAATAGAATGATCCAATCCAGATTCAAACAATAGAGCCAATTTTATCATAATCATAGTGCTTATATCAAGGAAAACTGCTGTTTTCCACTTCTGGAGATGTACATACATATTTGGATATCAGATTTTAAGGCTGTATTTTCAAAAACTTATGTTGAAGGAATATATAACCAGTATAATAACAAGTGTGAATGTACATCTTCAAGAAAAATGATCTACACCAAGGTTATGAAAATTGAAAACTGAGCCTCGGAGTTTCACTCCTTTTATATATATGAGGTATCGTCTGCTGAGTTTGATAACAATTTATGGCATGACACATAAATGCAAAGGGAGCATATGGGGGTAAATTTGCCCAAAGGAAGTGGTGGAAACTTCTGTAAATGAAAAAATTTGAACATAATTTGGGTACTTGTAAAAATTCCAATTTGCTTACGTTGCACATACATATAACTGATTGTGCATACAATTAGAATTATTGCATTTTAAATTATTTAATGGATCATAATTTAGTAAATTTGGAACATGTGAAAGCTATATTTAAATGTAGCACAATGTTATACATGTTGTTGGCATTTATTATATACTTCCTTGGTAGATCTATTGTTTATTTGTTCACAAATGTGAATTATAGATATTTTTTGCCTTAGTTGTTATTACTTTTAAACACCAGCCCCTAATGTCTCATAATTTTCTTCACTAACCAGGCAGTTATATCTAAAAAGACAAAAACAAAACAAGAAACCCCACAAGACAACAACAACAAAAACAAACAAACAAAAAAAGCAAACAAAGACTATTTCTTTTTCTCTTGCTTTGGAATTACATGATCTTGATATTTAGTAGTCTGTTTAAGTTATACCAACAGTACTTCAAGAAACGAGTACCTGATGAGTAACATTATAATCTCAATATCCCAAACAATGTTGTTAGGCAAGTTCCAACTTAAGGGGGAAAAGAAACATGTCATATTGATTGGGTGAGTCTAAGAGAGACATCTGCTGGCTACCTTCAAATAGTTATTCAGGGAAGTTTTTATCAGAATTGGTAGTTCTATTTTTAATATTCAATCAAAAGAAAGAAACAAAAAGGTGATTCAAAGTTTTTGAGAAAATTTCAAGAATTCATGTTATCCAAATAATGTGGATAATTAGATTATAACTGCAAGCACACAAATAGACAAAAAGGCATAGGCACTATAGAAAAATGGTATATAGGTACTCATTGACAATGTCTGTTCTTCTAAATAAGTAGATATTCAAGTCATACAGAGTATAATAATTTAGTATTTATAAATAAATGATTCTGAAATGAATAAAGTATTTAGCAGGGTAAAATTATTTCTTGCGAGTCAAAATCTGAAAAAAAAGAATGTCAAAAAACAGAACATACTATAAAATGTTATCCTTAGAAAGTAACATTTAAAAATCTTAAAACGGTCGCATCTTTATATACATGACTCACTGCTTAAGATCTTTCTTCTTTTACCATTCGACTATATTAATTTATTTATATGAATCATACCAAAGATGCTCATAATTATCATTATTCAAGAGTTTTTTCTATAATCACCATTTCCAAAGATACCAAAGAGAAGAAGGTATAATTTAATTAATCATATCTTTTTGCCACACACTGCTTTATGCATATATTACTTCAAAAAATATAAAAACAGAAGATTCAATCTCAACAAATAAAGCAATTGAAGAGTTAAAGCAATTGAATAAAAAAGTAATGTCTGATATGTGGGACTGAAGATTGAAAAAGGATTTTAGTCACTTGAAAAGTCTTTCTGTTTTTATCTGTTATATAAAAATAGCCTGTGATTATATGTTTAGAAGTAGTTTATTCCTTTGACCAACTGTGCAAAAGATAAAAGACTTAACTCAATCTCTCACAGCAAATTTCTTTTGGTTCAAACTAGTGACTTATCTGACTGTTCCATCTGAGTCTTTCTCCCATTGTCACTACTGTGACATTGCTCTTTTTATCCCTTTTCTTTGGAGATGAGTTGCAACATCAGTGACCTTTATTTTGTTTTAAAGAATGCTGTCATTTGTGTGTGTGTGAGATTAAGTACCAAGGGCATCATCCTCAAACCTTCACTTCTTTCTTGCATTAATACCAGATGAAGACATACAGAGTTGATGTAGAAAACATCAATTCTTTTTTTTTTTTTTTGAGTTGGAGTCTCACTCTGTCGCCCAGACTGGAGTGCAGTGGCCGCAGCCTCGACCTGCTGGGCTCCGCGATTCTTCCACCTCAGCCTTCCAAGTAGCTGGAATTACAGGCGCACGCTACCATGCCCGGCTAATTTTTGATTGATTGTAGAGATGAGGTCTCGCCAAGTTGCCCATGCGGGTCTTGAACCCGTGGGCTCAGGCAATTCACTCACCTCGGCCTCCTAAGGCCCGGGATTACAGGCTGAGCCACGGAGCCCAGCTTGAAAGCATCAATTCTTTACAACTAGGGCATCTTATCACTTTTCTTCTTTCACATATTCCCTAAAAAAAAAATCTTTATCTGAATTTTTATAGGCTATGGCTCAACAAAATAATTTCATATTTAAAAAAAATGGATACTAACAATCCTACAGAAGTGAACAATTATTTTCCCTGGTTTTACCCAATTTCTCTTATTTTCTTTCCTTTCATTCAAATCATCATTACATTAAAATAGAATAATTTCATCATACTTTTTTCTTAAGTTGCCTTAAAGAATTTTTGAAAAAAATATATTATGACTAGAAATAGAAATCAATTATTTTCATTTACACATGAGATTGAGAATTAGAGAGGAGAAATTATTTATTTTCTCAAAGGTTGGTTGTTTACTTATTTTTTTGTTTATATTCTTGTTTTTGTTTGTTTGTTTGACATATTGCCCAGGCTGGTCTTCTACATTTTTCTGTTTTTTTAGACAGTAAATAAATCATTGGTGTTCCCTGAATAATGATGTCAGATTAAATTTGAAATCAATGTTGATTTCCAATAACTATTCTATTTCTCAACTTCTATTTTTCTCTAATATTTATTATGTTATTAATTTCTACTTATTGTCTACTAAAATTTCTTTTCATCTTCTTGAATAGTAATCTCAAATCTTTTCTGACTGTGCAACCAATACTTGATGGTCTTATAGTTTGTATTCCCAATATATTTATATTAACTTATTTATATATTTGAAAAAATAGAACTATACAAATACATTTCTACATTATGAAACATACTGTCACATTTTAAAAATGCACACAAATATTGTGCTCATTCCAATTGTTTCTATATTTACACTTTGGTCTAGATACAAATTATTTATTTAATAATATGTGAAACAAGACAAAATAATGAACAAGATGTAAAGATAATAAAGCCAATGAAGAGATCCAGTCCTCACCTAAAGTTGGTCATTGCCCCATTGAAAGATGAGGTACAGAGAACAATTTGTATATATCGTTTTCTAAGGATAACATTTTTCTATTCCTTCACTAACAGTCCTAGTATGATTTTTGTATACATAAATACTGTCAGTGCTTCCATATTTTTTAAACTAGTCTACCCTACCCTGACTATCTGCCCTCTTTTTATGTCAAATTCATTCTTTAACCAGCACCTGCATGCCTTGTTCTTCTCTCCTCATTCTTCATCTGCCTGCTCTCACTAGTAGCTCAACTCAGCTGCACATTTCTCTGCTTTTAATCCTAGGTTATAACTGCAGAAAAATTACAGAAAAATATTTAATTTGGAGTACTGCACTTACATGGTCTTCACATTAATCTGGAACTTTAGCATTTTTCAGCATTGATCCTTTGTGTATACATACACACATATATATATTCAATGGTTTTAACGTGTGTAGCTGTTTTAAAAATTCACTGCTTCCTTCAAATCTGTCTCCTTCACTCAGTCTTAATCACTCCTTCCTGTTGACAACCTTTACTACTTTATAGGGAGATTGGAGACCATTATGTATCAACTTTAATTTACCCATCTATTTAGCAAATATTTATCGTGTTCTTCTTTGGTTTGTATTATAGTGACAGAAGAGTGTTCTGGACCCTTATTATTCAGGAAGATCACTGATGTGTCAGACTCTGACTCTTCCACTAGCACTTTTTCTCATTGTAGTTGAGTTTAATTGGAATATAGGCATTTAACTGTGATTATGGATGCAGGCTGCTATAGCTGGTATTTTAAGTTTTCTTTACTCTTTGTTTTTAAAAATTTTACCTAAGTCATCAGTATTAGGTGTATAATTTTTCAGAGTCTATATAAAACAAAAATCACTGACTAACTGTGTAAGCCTCCTAGGTACAAAACACTATGCCAAGTGCTACATTTGGATTTTTTTGTTTAATCCTTGCCACATGCTAATGATGATTTGGTGATCACCAGATAGAGGTTTGTATAAACATAACATATAAAACAGATTTGCAAAAGTTAAGTAAGTGGCTTAAGGTCAAATCCCAGTAAGGAGATAGGTCTGCACTATAAATCTAGGCAAATTTGGCCAAGAAGCACATATAATTAATCTTACAAAAGTGCATAAGTATCACAAACATCTCTAAAATATAAATAAACCCTTGGCTCCATCTACTCAAGAGTTAATGATAATCAACCTCTCCCAATTTATGGCTTACAGAGATCCTTAAAATTAAGAACAGAACCTTTGATGTGTCTTCAAAAGCTCTGCAGGATGTGGTCACTGTCTACCCACACCAAACTCATATTGAACCATTATTCTCTAGACTTTAAAACTCCAGCTACACGGGCTCTTCGTTATGTTTGTTCAATGAATAAAACGTGGTCTCTTTTATGTCAAATCTTTACATGTGATATTCCCCCTATGTAGGAAGATCTTCACAACCATGCATTCTTACCCTACTTTGCTGTACACCACTAAATCTACCACCATGATTGTACATACAATATTTTAATTAAAATGTTTATTTGTAGGTAATTGTACATTCCCATGTACTTGTAAGAAATAATGCATTTTGTCTTCACCCAGCTCCTTCCAATGTCAACACCTTCCATGATTATAGCACTGTATGACAACCAAGAAATTAGCATTGTTATTATCTACTATCATTATTCAGTTTTCACCAACTTTTCTTGCATTCTTTTTTGTGTGTGTATTTTTGCGTAATTTTATCACGTGTAGAGTCATGTGACTACTACCACAGCCAACAGACATACCAGTTTCATAATAAAACTCCTTAAAAAACCTTTTTATAATTACTACTTCTCTTCCTCTTTCCTTCATAATTCCAGGCAACCACTAATTGCTATCTATTTATCTTTTATATTTTTCTCTTTCTTTACTTTCTTTGATAATAAACTATTTATTTTTCAGGACAGTGTTAGATTTACAGAAAAAAATTATGAACACGATTCAGAAAGTTCCAATACACCCAGTTTCCTGATAATTAACGTCTTACAATATGGTACTGTTATTTTAATGAATAAAAAATATTCATACATGATCATTAGAGTAGGTGCTTTATTAATATTTACTTGGCATTTACCTAATGTCCTTCTTTTCTTCTCCAGAATCCCACCCAGAATACCATATTACATTTAGTTGTCAAGTCTCCTTAGGTTCCTCTTGGCTATGACAGTCTCAAAACTTCTTTGTTTTGATGGTCTAGTAAGTAGTGTCAGATATTTTGAAGAATGTCTCTATTATATTTGTCTGGTGCTTTCCTCATTATTAGGCAGACAGAATTACGGGTTTGGGGAAGGAAGACCACAAAGGCAAAATGCCATTTTTTTTTTTTTTTTTGAGTTGGAGTCTCACTCTGTCGCCCAGACTGGAGTGCAGTGGCCGCTCCCGGCCACCGCAGCCTCGACCTGCTGGGCTCCGGCGATCCTTCCGCCTCAGCCTTCCAAGTTGCTGGAACTACAG